>JAPYZC010004961.1:0-10286 GCA_030522665.1 Ichneumoninae sp. A BG-2022a | reverse complement strand
ATTTCAAACAAAAGATTTGTAATTTTAATATCTGGTATTTTTATTTTGCAAGCAAAGTACACTAATGTTTAATTCATATGAGTAATGTTTGCAAATTTCAAGTGCCAGTACATTGAATTTACATTTTTTTTTTACAGTGTGTGAAAAATGTATTGTTTTTAAATGTTTGACATTTTTTATTATGCGCATAGGGGCCATTTTGCCATTTTGATCTACAGTAGAACCTCGATTATCGGAACCAATTGGGACCGGAGCTCGTTCGGATTAACGAAAATTCGGATAACAGAACAGTCAAACTGTGTTAAGCGAAATAGCGTGATACATATCGGAAAAATTACAGTACCCACATTTTTTAAATAACTTCAAACCTTCATCACGAAATCCACAGTTTTCGTTTGGCGCAAGAGAGTTGTACGTCTTATTGCAGCAACATTTTTTAAATGTCAGAGATCGTTAACTTACAAATATCATACGAGGTCGCTAACAATGTGCTCATCTCTCCCTTATCGAGCTTCAAAAGCGTTTCTAATTTTTTTCCGGCGTAAGTACATTATGCTTATGCTTAGAGGTCGAAGAACTGGGCGCTGAATCCATAACGCACTAAACTCGATACCAGTTATGAGATTAAAGAAAATAAATTTTGAATACGTGCGTATTTGCTCGGCTGAGAAACTCATAAATACTGTGCATACGACTGGCGTGCATGTACGGCGAGCGTTCTTGAATTGGCTTGTTGTTTATAGCGTGCAACAATGTATTGGCGCGCAACAATGTAAGAATACAAGAATTTCGCGCAATTGTTCGGATAATAGAAACTTTATCCGAACTAGCGGCAGTTCGGATAATGGGTGTTCGGATAATCGAGGTTCTACTGTACTTTAGGAAGATACATGGAAAAATTGATCTTGTTTAAAGAACGAAATGCGAATCGTTAATAATGAATTGTTGCGGGAGGGAAAATGTTTACTTCTACAGCAAGACGGCTTGTTGTTCTTTCATTAAGGTGAAGTGAGAGTCACGTGACGGGCCAGGAGTGTGAGAGAGATGGCGACATTGGTCTTACGGTGGAGCGAGAGAGAGCGACAGAGAACGTGTTTCACTTCACCTTAAGTGGGTAAATTAGCTACGGTAACAAAATTATTGCTGTGCGAACAAATTTATTTTCTCGGTTGCGAGAAGATCAGTTTATAGATCTTCGTAGGTGGGTTGGACTGTGTTACATCGGTTATCATGCAATCGACGTGTAACGGAAGCCTTTCGGGAAACCTTTTTCTTTCGAGAGGGGAGGATGAGCTGAATTTTTTTTCTCGCGTTTCAAGAGACTATGTTTAATGTATAATTTTGTTTATTCGAGTTTCAAGAGACTATGAAAAATGTATTACACTGTAAGAAAAATTTCTTACGAAAATTAATGAACGGTATTGAAAGCTTTTTTCCATAAACTGATTATGAAATTTTGAACACACGTGCGTTGCAATTTTGCAGTAAAATTTGTATTTTTAATGGAAATGTTTGTAAATTTCAGGCAAAGGATTTGCAATTTTAATATCTCGTATCTTTCTTTTACAATAAAAGTACATTAATTTTCAATTAATGTAAGTAATGTAAGCAAATTTTAATTTCCAATACATTAAATTTATAATTTACTTTTACAGTGTATATGTATACGTTTGACACTTATGATTGTGCACGAAGGTGCAATTTTGTAGACCTACTTTTGAATAGCGCATGAAAAAATTGGTGTTTTTCTGTAACGATATCTGAATCGTTAATAATGAACTGCTGCTGTAGGAAAAATGTCTGCAGACACAGCAGGACAGTTTGTTCTTCTTTTCTTAAGGAGGTAAATTAGTCGCGTTAACAAAATTATTGCCATCCGAACAAATTAATTTTCTCCGTGCGAGGAGAGGATCAATTTATAGATTTCGTAGGTGGGTCGGGCTGCGTTACATCGGTGATTATGCGATCGATGAGTGATCGACGGGGATGAGCCGAAGTTTTTATTTTTTTAAATACTCGAGTTTTAATAAACTATGAAAAATGTAGGCATTTCAGATGTTTCCCATTTTTTATGATGCGCGGTCGTGCCATTTCAGGTGCCATTTGATGGACCTACTTTTGAATGGTACATAGAAAAATTGGTCCTGTTTCTGCAACGATATCCGGATCGTTAACAATTAATTGTTGCTGCGGAGAAAAAATGCTTGCTGCCGCAGCAGGACAACTTGTTGTTCTTTTATTAAGTGGGCAAATTAGTTACGGTAACAAGATTGTTGCTGTCCCAACAAATTTATGTTCTCCGTGCGAGGAGGTAACGGGATGGAACACGGAGAGAAAAAAGAAGTTTGTCGGGATGGGAAGTATTTTGTTACCGCAGCTAATTCATCTGCTTAATATAGAGACAACGAACTATCATACTCGTAAATTCCGTTTCTGATACAGCGAGTAGCATTTTTTTACCACAAAACAACGGTTTATCAATAATTTAGATTTTGTTGGGGCAACAGTAAAAAATGTTTTTCCGCGAAGAGCATTTATTATCTCCGGTAAGTTTTGGATGGTATCGAGTCAGGTAACAACCCGAGCAGAAATTTTCGAGCACTCTAAAAAAATTTCGTATTAAATTTAATCTACTGGACTGAAAGTTTTTATGCAAAAACTGGTGTATTAAATTTCATGTACAATTATGACGAAAAATGAAGGTTCAGTGTATTAAAAACATTGGAATTTCTTTGTTTTTAATTATTTACTTTAATTTCAATGATAAATAATGTTAATTTTTCATCACAATTGTACATTAAATTTGATGTACCAGTTTCCGCATGAAAACTTTCAGTCACTAGATTAACTTTACAATTTTTTTTTACCGACCTTATCGGGCCCCGACGTAACGCTCGAAAATTTCTACTCGGGGAATCGCGCTCCGTCGGGCGGATATTGAGAAGTTGCAATCAGCGTTCGAAACTCTCACTCCTCATTACAGTGAAACCTCATTTATCCGGCCTTGGATCAACTGAGACTCCACGTTATCCGAGGCAACCAACACATTCGAGCATTCTGTATAAATTGAGGTGTACACTTCCGATAATATAGAGAAACTCAGATAAATGGTACGAAGCGGCTATGCCTATGGTATTCGCGCGAAGTAGTCTGCGGTTGCTACTTTGTTACATCCAATGAAATGATCTGTAAATATATAAATACAGAAAATTGCATTTAAAATAAAGTTCTGATTTTCCGTGGAATTAAAAAAATTCAGAATGAAATGAGATTTAAACCGTTCGATCGATTCTCTCCAAATTGACCCTAACACATTCTGTACTCTACCTTTCAGTATCCTAAACAATAGTTGTTTAGGATACTGAGAGGTAGATAATTAAATAAATAACAATTGTAAGAACTAGAGTGCGCACAAATGTTTTTGAAGAAATAGAAAATCGCGTACAAAAAAAAAAAATAATAGAATATTTCTAGATAAAATGTTGAACCACATGTGCTGTGTGTGACATTTCAGCCGGATCGGTCGAGGCATTTTCGAGTTATAGTAGTTTGAATTTTTCGCATCTGGGCCACACACACATACACATATAAATCCGAACATTTTTTCTAAATATGATTTATTAATGTTTCCGAACATTCTGATCACTTTTTCATTAAAATCTCGATTTTTTTTTTACCGAAACAAAGCTTCCTCTGCATGACAGCATAACTACAAATGATTTTGGAGCGCTTGTACTTTCCGTATTATCCGAGTTTTCGCTTATCCGAAGTAACCCTCGCCATTACCTCGAATGAAAGGAGGTTCTACCATATCGGCGCATCTTAATGTGTCTCTAAAATATCGTATTTACATCCAATGTATAATCATTCGACAAAAAAACATGTGTTCGTTCCATTATCAGCGAAATAAATAAAGGGCAACAAAAATTGCTTGGTCATGAAATTTCGGATTTCCGAGGTACATTTTAAAAAATTTTGTTTTGCTTTGGGTCACACGAATTTTTTCATACGGACTTTGACAGATCGTATCTTCAAATCATTAGACAAAAAAATGTGCTCGTCCCATCATCAGCGAAATAAATAAAATACAACAAAAATAGCTTAGTCATGAAATTTCGGATTTCCGAGGTACATTTTAAAAAATTTTGTTTTGCTTTCGGTCACACGAATTTTCCGATACGGACTTTGAGAGATCGGATCGCCAAATCATTCGACAAAAAAAAATTGCTCGTTCCATTATCAGCGAAATAAGTAAAGTATACCAAAAATTGCTTGGTCATGAAATTTCGGATTTTCGACGTACATTAAAAAAATTTCGTTTGCTTTTGGTCTCACGAGTTTTCCGATCCGTACTTTGATAGATCGAATCGCCAAATCATTCGACCAAAAAAAAAGTGCTCGTTCTATTATCAGCGAAACAAATAAAGTACACCAAAAATTGTTTGGTCATGAAATTTCGGATTTCGAGTTACATTTTAAAAAAATTGTTGTTTTGTTTTCGGTCACACGAATTTTCCGATACGTACTTTGAGAGATCGGATCGCCCGACTCGTCTTGAATCTTGACGGAGGCCGAGATTTTTAGGCTCCTCGGCGGTCCCTGAAGGCCTAGATGGCCGTGCCCGTGGCCGACGTGCCCTCCGACCGTGCCCGTCCGCTGCATTACGCTCGTCGCCCCTATCTCTGCTACGATTCTCCCGCCGGCTCTCCGTAAGCCACTCGCCGCGCCCTTTCGTGCAATCTTGAAAAATTTTACGGTATTTTAGCCGTTCGGCGGCCGTGCGGCTGTGCGCCTCTTCGCTTCCGTCGGAGCCGGCGCCCTCGGCCCTCGTTACGCGCAGCTCTTCGCAACTTCCGGTCGAGGCCTAAACCCCGATAACAGTCTTAAAAAAAAAAGTTTACAAAAAAAAAAAAAATCAAATTACTTTATATCGATGCACTATTTTCGATTATCCGTGTATTTTTTATCTCTTCGTTCGATTTCGTTCGCCTTTGCGATCCTCTTCGGCCGCGCACTTAACTTCCGGTTTGTAAAAAATTGCCAATCCTTATATTTTTCAAATTCAAATTTCCCGCCACGTGGGATCGAGGACCGTCGGACGATTTAAGTTTCCCGTAAATTTTTTTTTCACCGATGTCCGGGTCTTGATTTTTTGTTCCTTTCGTTCTCGTTATCCCTTCCTCATTCCCACTCGAGATCCGGCGCGCACTCGACGATCCGGCACCCGCCGCCGGATACCGACACTCTCGTATCTCGCCGGTCCACCGTCCGGCGAAGCGGAGGATGCTCTAAATATAAGCTCGCTCCTCCAGCCGCATCGGAACCCGTCAACCAATTTTTTTTCAATTTTTTTATCACATATATTTTTCCTCAATAAAAAAAAAAAAATTGATCTATAGATCAATTTAGGTCCGGATGGCTCGAAAACCTCGGCGGCTCGTCACTTTTTGCGCCCGGTCGGGCAAACCTCCGTCCTGGAGCTCCTCTTATTCATTTATCAGCGCTATTCAACTATTGCACTTCCGCCGATTCGTCGTTTTCAAACTTGCCGCCAAAACCAACGTCCCTCATCGGCCGCGCGCCTCTCATCGATCCCACGGTCTCGCGATCGCGGAGAAGCAAAAAACCATAGACTCGGCTCGCTCCCGACCTCCTCGCAACGATCTCACCCCCTCCCGGTCTCGCCTCGAACCCCGCCGACGATCATCCCACCATCACTTCCGGTTACCACTCGACGCAACAACGGACGAACGCACAATTTCTCGATCTCGAAACGCCGGCTCCGGAAACGATGTTTCGCCCCGCGCGCGGTCGGTAAAACAGAGCGCGGCCCACAGTCTGGAAGAGAACCAAAACGATTCTCCCTCCCCTTCTTTCGAAACTTACAATAGCTTTTTTTTTAAATATATTTTTTTATTTTTTTTTAATTTTTTTTAAATAAAGAGCAACCCCGACGATGTTGACGGCGCGGGGCCCTGAGAGGCACTGACTGCTCGGTTATGTTCTCCAGCGCGTTCGGGTGCGTTGCTTCGCCGCGGGGAACGGCGCGGAAGGGAGACGGGCCGAGTCGGCGGGACGGAGAACGCGGGCCGGCCGTGGCGCTTAGGGGAACCCCCCCCCCACCATGCGCGCTCGGTCTCTCGCTCGCGCTCCCTCCGCGCAGCTGGTCGCCGCTAGTCGCGCAGCCAGTGTCGACGAGAGCGACGTGCGGTGTGTTACAGGCTCGCAGCATCAGCGAGCACCGCGCACACAGGCCAGGGCATCGACGGTGTGCGAACGAGGAACGGCTGCTCCCCAAAAGCGAGACGTCGATGCGTTCCACGCCTCCGCGGAATCCCATTGGATCGGGCCTAGGTTCCGCCAACAAAATGGCCGACAGCCCAATCGATTCCTCCACCTTCCCTCCCTCTTTTACTCTTTCTCTTTTCTTCGGCTACATTATATATATGTATATACATATGTATATGTAGAGGTATATTATATATACATATATATATTTGTTTTATGTATATATATATGTGTGGATATTTGGGTAGAGCTATATAGATTTACGTATGTGTATGAATATATATATATATATGTGTATATATGTATGTATATGGGATGTATAGGAACTGTCTACTGTGCGACTGTGCGTTGCCACCGCCGACTATGTACCTTCTCCCAACAGTGTGCACTTCGACCGCCGACACTTTACCGCCCTGGTCGATCCTTGTGTACCTCAGCGAGGAACAGAAGCGGACATCGACCGGTATTCTATATACATTTATTTGCCACAATCCTTCGAAGTTGCGATTCTACACGTGGCACAATTTATTTTCTTTCTCGGATGTGGTTTTTTTTTTCTTTGGTTTGGAAATTTCGGGTTTTGATTTTTTAGTATGAACGGAACTTCGGCGCGTGAATAGCGATGAGACAAACTTTTAGTTACCGATTGGATTCTGTGGAGTAAAACGCTTGATATGTTAGACGACTTCACTGAGCTTCTGCGGGTTGGAGATTATTTTTGAGGATACTTTACTGTAAATTTTTTTATGTACTTGACATTGAGACGCTACGTCTCCTGTTTTGCAGTTGAGACATTTGTATAGAACAATGACAAGATCAACCATAAGCAATTTTTTTTAATAGTGCCGATCAACGGTAAACTTATTCCCAGAAGCCTCATTCCAGGTACAATGTTGTCCTTAAGTTCAGACTTCAACCGATCGTTAAGTTCGAACATAAGAAGAAACTTAAATTCGGAACAAGACGTGACAACTTAAGTTAGAACGTATTTTTCGAACATGCATTCAAACTTGGGTCTACAAACTCAGCCCGAAGAAATTAAACTTTTCCCTTTAGCCGGGCGGTACATTAGTTACTAGATAAGTTACTAGATAGGTAAGTTCCAACTTAAGTTTGAGAACTTACGTTCCAACTAGAGTTCAAACTGATTACTGCAAACTAAGCCCTACAAATTTTAAATTTTTCTCTTTAAGTGGTCCGTCCATCATACAGTAAATAAGTTCCAACTTAAGTCAAAGCACTTAGTTTCGCACTTGAGTTCGAATTTGATTATAAATTCAGCCCTACGAACTTAAAGTTTCACCCTTTACGTGGTCCGTACACATCTTATTAAATAAGTTCCCACTTAAGTTCAAGAACTTACTTTCGGAGATGAATTCGAACTTAATAATAAAATCGGCCTTAAGAATTTAGAGCCTTTCCCTTTAGGCGAACCGTACATTACCTGTTAACATCTTCACTGTCAGAGAAACTTATTTCCCTATACGTTGTGGCCCCTACAGTGGCGCCTGACAGTGAAGGGGGTGAATAAGGTCCAACTCACTTTCGAACTTGACAATAAAATCAGCTCTAAAAATTAAAGCTTTTTCATTTAGGTGGTACGTACATTACCTATTAAATAAGTTCCAACTCACTTTCGAACTTGACTACGAAGTCAGCTCTAAAAATTTAAAGTTTTACCTTTTCGGTGGACCGTACATAACTTACTCAATAAGTTCCATCTTAGGTTCAAGATCTGACTTTCGAACTTGAGTTTAAACTTGACTACCAAATCAGCCCTACAAAATTAAAGCTTTTCCCTTTAGTTTGTCGCTATATACGCACTGCCACAATAAAAAATAATTTCGTAAAAATGTAATTCAAAATTTCGTAAAAATATTTTTGTTAAATACGTGACAAACCCGTCACTTATTATCTAAAACTAGAAAATTAAGAAATAAAAAATGGTGTACGCTTGTCGATAATAAGTTGTTGTAGAAAGTACACAGTTTTTTACTGTGCAGGTTCTTAAGATAGACGCGAAAGGGACTCAGGATCGAAGCCGTCTGTGATTCGAGCTCGGAGATTTATCCGTTTTCCTCAGATCTCCCGTTCCTTTCATTCCTTATCTACTTACACACACGCGCGACGTATCCGTGCGCACACCCACGAGAGACCGAATGAATTATTGCGCGAGAGCGCAGTCCGACAGACAACTGCACTACTGCATGCTGCGAGCGCAACGTCGTCTCCGACGTCTCTCTCGCCCTCCGTCCATGTCCCTCTCTCGAGTGGCTCCCGATGCTGGGACCAGCCGCGAACCACTCGTCGCCCGTTCGAAAAGAGAGCACACCATCTGCCCGTGTTCTACGCTGGTACACTTTCATCGTTCATCCTCGAGCAGCGTCTCTCCGATGCGCCTCGGCATAGCTCACACGCGGCACATTCGTCGCTGATAGCTTTGTCGGCGCGTTCGGCATTCGGCCTGAGAGGCCCTTCCTCACCGGTTCCCACTCGCGAACTCTCTCCGCTTCTTCCTAACGTACACATGAATTTTCTTCTTTCGCTTCCCTCGAAACTACCCGCGGCTCTAAACCTCGCTTCGCGGAGATCCTCAAAACGCACTCGTATAGAGGCGGTACGATAAGAAAAAAAAATTATATATATGTATGTATGTGTGTGTGAGGAATGCTCGTAAAAGTACAGTCGTCAAAAGGTACGAGGCAAAAGTACTATGCAGAGCAGCTTCACAGAACAATGCCATTTTTACGTATAAAGAGGCTTCCTTTTTCAAGCTTTTTCGCGATATACAAAAAAAAACTGAAATGAAAAATAGGCTCTATAAGAAAAAGAAAAAAAGATACGTATATATGTATGTGTGTGAAATGCTCGTAAAAGTACAGTCGTCAAAAGATACGAGGCAAAAGTATACTATTCACTGATAAAAAAAATGCAATTGATACGACCAACGATCCGGGCAGGGACGTTCGAATAAATATTTAATTGGTCGAATAAAATATTTTAATGCCTTAAAAATATTTTGGTGAAATCATTTAAAAAATTTGTGAACTCACCGATCTTTTAGCTGTACCGAAAAAAATATATTATATGTAATATAATAGCAAAAGTACTATGCAGACAGCTTCACAGAACAATGCTATTTTTGCGTATAAAGAGGCTTCCTTTTTCAAGCTTTTTTACGATATAAAAAAAAAACTGAAATGAAAAACTGATCAGTACTACGTACTGATAAAAAAATGCAGTTGATACGACTAACGATTCGGGCAGGGACGTTCGAATAAATATTTAATTGGTCGAACAAAATATTTTTATGCCTCAAAAATATTTTGGTAAAATCGTTCAGAAAAATTGTTGAACTGACGAATCTTTCAGCTGTACCAAAAAATTATTTGAATGTCCTTGCCCGAATTTTTGATTAATTCAATCGTATTTTTTATCAGTGTGTAGATAAAAAGTGCGTAGGTAGCTTCACAATAAAAAATCGGTACCACAAGAAAAAAATATATATATATTTATGTATGTGTGCGAAATGCTCGTAAAAGTGCACTCGTCAAAAGGTACGCGTTGAAAGTACTATGCAGATCGCTTCACAGAACACTGCAAGTTTGACGTACAAAGAGGCTTTCGTATTTGTCATTATTTTTTCACGATATAACAACAACAAAAAAACTGAAATGAAAAATGGTAACTCTCACCGGTGGGTGGACGAGAGGCGAGCCGTGCGCCAGAAAGATGCATAGAAAAGCGTGGAAAGAGAATGGAACGAAGGGAAAAAAAATAGAATGAAAGAAAAGTGGCCGGCAAAAAGCGCAGTCGCCGTGCGACAGAGCCGGAGACTCCTCGGTCGACCGCCTTCCGACACTGCCGAGGGAAATCCCGTTTTCGTCACACGCGCCACCGGACAGCGATACCTCGAGAGCTCGCGATTTTTTTTTTTTTTTTTTTTTTTTCTGGGGGTATGCGCGGCCTTTCGGGGCCGGAGCGCTGCCTCGCGTCCT
>JAPYZC010004960.1:0-10710 GCA_030522665.1 Ichneumoninae sp. A BG-2022a | reverse complement strand
ATACTGATATCATTTAGTTTTCAGACAGTAACAGATTTTGCGATGACGAATGTATAAGGCACTTCTTTTCGCTTACGCTCGGTCGTGCCTAAAAATGTCCGGATGTGCGTGCGTCCGTGCGTGCGTGCTTTTTTAGTTATCGGGCTAAAAACGATGATCCCGTTAAAATTTCACGAAAATCGGTCGAACCGTTTTTATTTTGTGCCATTTTGAATTTTTTAAATTTCATGGTTTGTTTTTTTAAACCCTTTTTTCCGTATCAAACATTCATCTACGAATAAAATAAGTGTCAGGTTCGTGATCAGCGTGAAAAAATACATGGAATGAGTACCGGAGCGACAAGTAACGAAAAAGTTTACCGAGCATTTTTAGAGCCCAAATTGCGAAAATTAATGATTTTGAGTGTTTTTAAACAGCAATTTCTTTTCTTTCCGGTGGCATCGCGGAAAAACCCAGGTGCTTCGAAAGGGCAAACAAAAATTCAGGAGCGTATACTTCCATGTACTTTTTCGCGCCAAGCTCAGATTCGACAAAGTGAAACGTGACGATGGAATATTCATGAATCGGTCAGCCATTTTGGATAGAAGTCTAAGACTAAAAGGTTCCTCATAAAGTTGAAAATTGAAATTTTAATATCGCTTTCTCATAAAAGTGGGAAGTTGAAATTTTCATATCCCCTTCTCATAAGGCTCCTTTATTCGCGAAGCTTCCTTTATGAGGAAGCCAAAAATACAGACAATGCTTCCTCATAGAAGAAGCTTCGCGAATAAAAGAACTTTATGAGAAAACGATATGAAAATTTCACCTCCCACTTTTATGAGAAAGCGATATTAAAACTTGAATTTTCAACTTTTTAAAATATAAAGATCGAGGAGAGCGGGGAAAAATGAGACAGTGGGGCAAAACGGAACAGTGAGGGCAAAACTCAATTTTGCAATAATTTTTGGATACCCCATTTCCTCTCAACGATACATGCGGATTTTCAACCCCGTTTTGCCCCACGGACCACCATCGCCACGAAACAAACTTCTTCGAAATTAATATAAAGTGTTGGGAAAATATTTAAATGGATTGGTATATTAAAAACGATGAATTATCTCGATTTAATACACCGAGCGTTCACCTTTGTTAATACTTGTATATTAAATTAAAGCTATTGGTTTCCGCATAAGAACTTCATATTCATATGCATTACAGCCTATGCTATTATTATTATGTATATATTATTATTATATTGAACGAGTCTAAGGAACTTCATTGACTCCCTTCGTATCAAGATTATCGCACCAAAGATAGAATACTCCTACGAATATATATGCGTATACTGTAACGGCACGCCCTATCTTTTCTTTTATATACTCGTCAATAAATAGAATCTACTCGTATAAAAATGGCGCGACTATTCTGTAGTTCAAAGGTGAATCTATATAGAGGGCACATTCGTAAATCTAAGTGGGTGGAACGTGGTCAGTTGAATTCGTCGACAAGCTAGTACGTATTCGTTTCGTTTCCCCCTCGCAAAATGTCGTGACTGCCGTGACTTAACCCACGTCTCGACCCTGAGTTCTCCACCCACACGCGAAATCTCATGTCGTTTCTATTTTCATTTCTCCATTTATCGAACCAGTATCGCAAATTGCTTCGCGTCCGACTTCCAATTTTTACTTCGGCCCCTTATAAAATATTTCGTCTCGCCGGGCTTCTTTCCTTCGATGTTTCGCCTTCGCCACTTCGACCGGACACAGACTGAAGATAATTTTCTTTCTTCTTCTTTCTCACTGTCTCTCATGTAATGAGCTCGCTTGCATGTAAGTTCTCGTCCCGCACCCAGAAAAGCAATTTATTTGACGGCCACCATTTATTTGGTTTCAGTAAAATATTTATTTTAATTAAGTAAATAGTTACTTAAATCAAATAAATATTTTACTTAAACCAAATAAACAGTGGCCGTCAAATAAATTATTTTTCTGAATGCGAAATGAAAATACACACGCAAGACTGAACATTGTTGACTTTTGACGGGTTATCGATTCGTTCTTCCCCGAAGGGCACAAACGTGACGCAATCGCTGGAATAAAGCCAAGACATTAAAGGGTCTGCGCGTGGTGTCGAGACTTCGCGTTTGTGCGGCAAAGCTTCCATACACCGATTTATCCCGCATATCCCCGCTATACTTGGAACCCGCGTCTCGCAGTTTCGTCTCTGTATACGTGTGCAACGCTCGAGCTAACGCGGCAGTGTGTATTCCACAATCGAGGGAAAGAGACCGGCAGAGAGAGAGAGCGGCACAGTGAAACTCAGTGTTAGTGTGTACTAACGGTAGAGAGTGTGATAAATTAGTCGAGCCTTCATAAACATTTCACAGCTGCTGCCGACACCCCGATTTCCTCCCCGCGCCGGCAGCACCCTTCACCCTTCAACTCTCTCTCCATCTGTGTGTCTTTCACTCCCTCGCATACCTCCGTCTGTACCTTTGCTCTGTTTTCACGTAACATTCGACCGCCCATACTCACTCTCACTGTACTCACCCAAACCCCACTCAACACGGGCCTTTCACTCGGCATGCTGCAATTCTCTTCGCTAGGTCCTCTTCCCCTCATTCCCCAGGGCCCCTTTCGCCATCTTCTCGGTATATCCACTAACGCAGACCGCGAGCATTCAATACTTTATAACGCCCGGAGTTTCGCGGTTTGACCGGTTGAATAGGCTCTTTTTTCCTTTTCGCTATCTGTTTCTGTATAAACTTTCACCCTCTTTCTCGTTTTCACTGACTATGAATCGTTGCTGGTACAGACGCTTCGGTTCGTCGTTTCGTTTCGCGGATAAGAGTTCCGCGGGCTGAATTTTCACGATATAGTCAGCGACAACAGGGCCACCAGATTTATGCATCGATGGTACATAATTCTGCGAGGAGAGAGGACGGGCCAGAGGGTGTAGAGAGAAGAGGAGAAGAAGAGAGAAGGGTGGAGCGAGGAGTTCGAATGAAGGACAGAAATGGAGGAATGAGATCGATTACTCGGAACCAGAACGGCTATTTCTGTACCGTTTGGGCAAATACCCCTTTGCAAATGAAAGATAAATGCTCGGTCGGTCGTAAGACTATCGCGAAAGCCGATGCCCGAGGAGCGAGTCGATGCGAAGTTGAACTGGACGTGATTAACTTGAACAACAAGACTGTATCGTAAGAAACAGTTTGTACATTCACGACACATTTCTTGTCCGTAAAGGTCCACCAATTTTTCTGGTAATTCAAGGTAACAGTACTAATGCTCGGATAAGTCCCAGTCGTCGGACACTCCTATGCAGATTTTATTTAAAACGAATGTAATTTTAATAAGAAATCCAATTTGACACTTCTAATCGTGTCTATAAACATTATTTGATGCGCAGAAAAAAGTTATACAAAGTTTAAGCCTCAATTATTTTCTATTGTTGCATTTTATTAAAAGACCGACGATATAGTGTTCTGAAATTGGTACAAGCGTGACTACATACGTCATCCAATAATCGAACAGTCCGAAAAAGTTAGGGTAACCAGTTATCCACGTGGCTTGTCTTCAGTATTGTTTTGAGTAAATATAAAATTCCATTGATTTAATTAATAAATGGCAAAGAAGTTCATTTAGTTAATATGAACTAGTTGAGTTCGTACATCAGAATTCTCGAAATCTATGATTGTCCAAAACATCGGGACATACATTGTCCGAATATAGGGACGTAGCGAAAAACAGCGTCCGAAAACTGATACATTTGAACTCTCTTCTTATTTTCTTCCGTAATGAAAAATATGTACCTGTCTAATTTATCGATGTGTTTTGGAACCTAGAAACTATCAACTTGGAATTGGTTTCAGTTATTTTCACAACAAATTTGTTCTTGGTCAATTAATAATTGTCGGTATCTCGGGATGCTCCTAACCGTCTGGGCATTGGCCCAGACAGGCCACCGCCCCCCCGCCCCCACTTTTTTTCGACGGTCCGTATTGTAACCTCAGAATCATTGTAAAGTTAACCTGAAAAAAATTGTTAAATGTATAAACGTTATTTACAGTATGGGCATAAAAAGGAAAGAAAAAGAACAACGTGTCTTGAAGAAACGAAGGTTGTCAAATAAGAGAGAAACGATTTAACTGCATGCAGACAGAAAGAAAAGTTATGAGATAAAGAGAGAAAGTGAATGAAAATAAAAATTGAGCAAAGAATGCAGAAGAAAGAGCCGAAGAACGTTTAGGTTTTTTTATCTTTTTTCACATCTATCACTTTTCTCATCGGATACTGTGAAAAGGTCGAGCTCGATATCCAAGAGCTTTATCGAACACTGTTACTTTCTCCGGGATTTGCTTTTTGTGTCCGGAGAGCTCACCGGAAACGTTGAACCCTCGCTCTCATTGATCTCTATGATTCGATGGAATTTCATAACGCTGACGAGTCCGGGTCGCTTTCATCGCGACAGGAGGAGAAGTACGACGACGACGAGGAAATCGAGAATGAGAAAGATTATGCCTGCCGGACTCATTGACGCGTATCCGACAGAAAGGGCGAAAAACCTTTCGACTATGGAAAAGAGAAAATTCCACCGCGAAAGAAATATTTCCTTTTAAGCCTGGTCAAAGGACTTTGAGGAGAATAAGAGAGAAACTGAAAACATATTTTTTTTTACAAAAAAATCTTTCAAGAAAAAAAGATGCTTGTCAAGTAAATTCTTTAAAAATAAATTGAAAATAAGTTAAATTATATGAGCCAAGTATTAATGGATAGATTAATAGTTATATGTATACATTTAGTATGGTATTTATGTTGAAAAAATAAATTTTCAAAAATGAACAACGATAGATGTGCGGTTGGTGTGTATTTCTGGCGGTCCCCAAAGCCAAGTCGTTCCGCTCACCGTCAGTACTTGGATGGGTGATCGCCTGGCCATACAAGGGAGGCAATTTGTCCGGAGATTAGTGAGTATCCTGTAGGAATATCTATCTTGAGGAAAGAGCGGACTGTGTATGGCCAGGTTTTTCGCAGTTTCCCTGTGTCCGAGTGCGAATGTGACACCGTAGGTGAGGGGATAAGTTGGCTGCGGATGCAAACCGCGGCGGCGAGAGTGGGGCGAGGGGCAGTCGTACCAGCCACAGACGGAATGATGCACCTCGAAATGTATTTCTCTTCTACCGCAGCAGTCACGACAGTGATCCTGAAGCATTCACAACACCGTAAAAAAAACGGCCCTTTTCAGGGCAGCCATATACTGACGAATGAAATATTCTAAGTTGGAATAATAGCTTTCATACATGGTACTAATACCATCATACGGTACTACCGTATTGGTACGGTATTAGTATTCACAATCAGAGTCATAATTTTATTTTATTGAAGCTCTCGGCAACGCAATATCAACCCAATTCGCGAAAAAATGTACAAATTTAATTGACATCGAAAAAGGCACATTTCAATTTTACCGAACTTTTATAAGATCTTGAAGTATGTTCAGTACATTTTTTGATTCATTAGTTTAGCCCCGATGGATGCAAAACAACGATTTTTTAAAAATTTTCTGCTGTAGATATTTTTTTACAAATATAATTACTAGCCTGTGTGTTTTGTGCAAGAAGTCTTTTTTCCGGTCAAAAAGAGCTGGTCCGATTTTATTTTTGCTCTATATTTTGATACCTAAGATATACATATCTATTTTTATATATACCTTTATTTTATATTAGTACTTTGCGATACTAGTACTAGTACGGAATAGGTCTCATTACTCCCGCTGGAAGTTCTATTACTCCCGGGGCAGTAATGGTCATTTACGAATATGACGATTTTGCGACTCAAGAAATGTGGTTATTTTCATGAAATCGGAAAAAAATATCGTATGCCACAAAGGAGGTAGTGCATCTTCACCTCATGTGAATTTCTACTCTCGCTTCGCTCGGGCATCAAACTTTACACTCGATGAAAAAACGCTCTATCCTCCGTTGTGACGTAATATACAATTTCACACTCGTATTGAAATGTACTATTTTATACCCTAGTTTCTTTTTCACACACTTTTTTCACACTCTAGCTACTTTTGCGCACACTTTTCTCACACTCTAGCTACTTTTTTAACACTCTAGTTACTTTTCGAGCACACTTATCTGACACTGTAGGTATTTATCCGCACGCACTTTACAGACACGAAATGCGAGAATTTTCGTGCACTTGTCACAAAAAATAGTATGCGATAATTGTACAAAAAGCGGTTTTCCGACGGCGGTTAGGAAGTAGGCAGCACTCGCCTCCTCTCGAGCTACAAACGTCACTCGTCTTCGCCTCGTGCCGTTGTAGCTCTTGATCCGGCGCGTGCCGCCAACTTCACAACCTTCGTCGAAAGATCGCTTTTCCGTACCAGTATCGCAGAGTACTGTTTTCGCACTGAGTGAAAACCGCCATTTTCTCACCGAGTGAAATAAATATGTTTTCGACATTTTTCGATTAGGACAATAAAAGCCAACAAAGAATTGGGGTCCATATTTATATGGGAGTTTTTTTTACTTATAAGTGGATCCTACAAATGGACGCCATAACTCAAGATCTCACAGACACATGATACGTTTCATTTTCAGCCATTGAAGTTGCTACTAATGTGAAGAAGATTTATCTATTTCCTATTTTGCGAAAAAATGTACTACAATCCATTACTTATAAATAAAACATGAATAAATCACGAATCTATGAGAGACATTTCAATGGAACTTTTTACGATAATTCAAAGCTCTTTAAGCGCAAGTTTTTCCACAATTTTTTTATGTGTTGTGCACATCTTTTTTCTCAATTTTATAAAAAATTCCTTACTCCATCCCGTTCAATTACAACGTGTGAAAATAAAGTTTTTGTCATTTTTACTTTCTCATGGAGGAATGTACATATTCGTAAAAAAAAAACTTTCTCCATTGTTGTGTCAGAATACTTAAAAAGGTCTAAAACGTCGAGAAATATGATTTGAAAATGGTGTACTTGCCCGCGTGCATGCGGGCGATTATACACTGTAAAAAAAGAACGTAAATGTAATGTACCGATGAATTTGAAATTGACACACTCGGTACATTAAACGAAAATTAATGTACCCTACACTGCAAATTTGCAAATTTTCAGTAAAATTCATGTCCCGTACATTAAAATAAATTATATTTTCATTAAAGTTACAGAATGCGTTCCTTAAAACTATGTTCAAAGAACTTTTTTTCAAAATTTAAAGAACTTTTTTGGAAATTGCAGTACCATTATTAAAATTTAAATAAAAGTTTATAGAATTTACGTTCTCATTGTGGCTTGAAATTCTATTAAAGTTTGAAAAATCAAGCGTATCCTCCTTTTAGATTTATTAGACGTTGATGCCTGAAAATCACAGGAAATCCGTAGGTTCAAACACTTGATTGTAAATTTCAATACTTGAATGAAATTCTGTGCAGTGATTTCGAGTACCGGTCTCTTGAAATGAATCACAAAATACTTTTTTTCAAAAGAGCAAGAATGATACAGCAAGTCCTTAAAATGTGTTTTCTGGTTCAGAAAGTACATGTATCAAAACAATTCTCTTAAAAAAAGTAATCGAAAAAAAAAATTAAGAAATAGCTTATACACACCGAAAAAGAAGTTTGGTAGTATCAACCTCACAGCTGCGGTCACGGAAAATTGTTTTGAATCAAGCCAGGCGCATTTCAATAGGCTGAACCGTCGTAGAAACAATAAAACTGGTGTGGTTGTGTCAATTGCGTATAGCAGTTACTACAATTACAATGTTGGTTCAAAGTGAACCAAAACTGCATTAAATAAACTTTTTTTCGATTCAATCGCAGATAATATCACCATACAGAAGGTACATTATTTCGACTTGAATGTATATTTGGTCAAATTGAAAAAAAAAAAATGATTCGATGTGTTCGTATGTATACGAACATTTGTCATCTTGAAAATGATTTTATAAATTCGGCAAGACGTCAATTTAGTCATTCACAAATATTATGTTCACAATAACCAATTTTCACGTTGTTTCGATATTTCAATGTCCAATCGTGGAAGTTGAGTCTAAGTTAATGACGGAGAATAACTTATATATCCGATTGAAAATCATACATATCAATAAGCGATTGTAGCGTAGCGGTAAGGTACTAGGTCAGGATGCGTTAGATTCGGGGTTCGAGCCCCGCTAGGGTATATAGAATTTTTATTTATAAAAATTGTCATATTGATAAGTAGCGATGTATTGATAATAATTGAACATATAAAACAGGATGTAAACCATGTATGAAATTAATTAGAAACAAATAACGTAAATAACCGTACCGGGACCCACCTCCGGATTGCGAGTTAAGCCAAACTTTTCTTTCCTTTGTGTGACTAAATATTTGTTTTGAACAAAGGTTTTTTCGTTTATTTACAGGACAAATTCACTTCGCTATGATAATTATAAGGTTTTAGAGTTATGTGCGTTAAACAACTACTGAATGAACAAAAGCAAGTTAATTGTTGACTGTCCGATCAAACATATTCTCAGTTGGGACTATGAAAACGTCCAGACCTTACTTGAAATTTCATGTACCGCATTCAGAAAAACATGGCAATAGTTTCTTAAATTTCAAGAACAAAGGTATCGTAATATTTCCGACACCGGCTTTCTTTATCATAAACCGTCACTCGAAAATTGCGACGTACAGGTGCTTGATGGTTATAAAACGGTTTGTGCATAAAAACTTCCAGTACCGGTTCATTAATTTTCAAGAACATTTTTTTTACAGTGTAGGCCTGTAAAATCACTATAACTCAACAACGGTTTGAGCTCTTTGACATTTCGTACACAGGTAAATTGGTCACTTCCTTCGTTCAGTGCAATTTTCATGAAAATTGATGACTTTGAATTCTTGAAAAAATGGCATGGTGTCTCTACCTTCCGTAAATTTAAAGCTATAATCTCAAACGTGTACAGAAAGACAGTATATTGATTAAAAATCTTTGGTCTTGAATTTGGCTGAAATCTATCGACGCAGTTACATTTTATACATTTTTTACTTTATTGAAAAATCTCAATTCCCAAATTAGCCTGCTCTCACACCGACGCATGCGCAGTTGAGGTGAGAACCTTACATTACATTACATAACACCAAAGGATGATAATTGGGCACTTCTTGTGGCGTACGATTATCATACCGCAACATCTACCGAACAATTACCCAGATGCGGTTT
Organism: Ichneumoninae sp. A BG-2022a; assembly: GCA_030522665.1. Lineage (NCBI taxonomy): Eukaryota > Metazoa > Arthropoda > Insecta > Hymenoptera > Ichneumonidae > Ichneumoninae sp. A BG-2022a. The sequence continues at coordinate 1,501 of JAPYZC010004960.1, read as the reverse complement.
TAGAGCTGGGCTGATGTTGGACCAACTATGACCGCCTGAGTTCGAAAGTCGACCCGACTCTGGTCGCCAATGTCTGTCCGACTGCCAGTTAACGTTAGGATGATAACATCCGCCCAATGTTATCAAACGACGTTCTCAATGTTGGCTGCCGATGTCTAGCCAAAGTTGGATGGAAAATATTAATAAGTAATAAACCAGAGCTGGGCAAAGTACTTAAAGTACTTGGTATTTGAAGTGCCTAGCACTTTGAGTACCGGCAAAATATTACTCGAAGTATTTAGTACTTATGGTACCGCGGACTTAAAATATTGGATACGTACGATACTACGTATCAAGTACTTTAAGTACTTTTTGCCCAGCTCTGTAATAAACCGACAGCGGTGGATACGCGGTTGGCGTACGGTTCCGGTGGTCTCTCAAGTCAGGCACAATCGTTCGCGGTCAGTTTGTAATGATAACTTTTATTTTATTGATTTTTCTTTTTTTTCTTGATTTATTTCTGTACTTTTATTTTTAGAATGTATTTCCGGGTTTATAACATGCAATAGGCACTACTTCGTTAAATAAATTTTGAAGATAACGTTAAAACTAAACTGCACATTGGCTTGGAGTAAATACGCTATTATTGCAATACCCGCGAGTATCAGGAGGCGAAAATACCATTCAATTGATAAATCGAGCATTGTACCAACTGCCCTTTTTATTTCCTATTCGCAACTGAGTTGTACATGATAAATTCTTGTCGGGTAAAATCGATTTAATCGTGGATAAAATTTAACATGAGTCCGTTTACATTTACATTAAATAGTCGTTAACAATTATTTCTCTCTCTCTTCCAACTTTATGACTACGTTGTCTTTTCGTGTGTTTTATTCGTTCTCTACGTTCTGTGTTGGAATTACCCTTCTCGTCGCCACATTATTATTATTTTCCATGGAGGGGATTGTACTTAGCTTATCTTAGATTTTCGGAGCTGATGTTTCTCCAAAAAGACTCCATTCGATCGCCAAAGATATAGGTGTTATTCAATACTCGATGCCGAGGCCACGACCGAGTATTGAAAGGCAGTCAAACGATAACTTTGTACAAAAGGGAGAAAGATACAGAACAAAAAAATTAAAATTTTGTCAAATTATGTAATTATATAAAAAGGATTTATGTACATTTTTTCAGAATTTTTGGATCGCATTGTTTTGAGTTTTTCGAAAATTCACAATTTTCTAAAGATCGTTATATCTTGAAAGGATTCAATTACACAGAAAAATGTTTCAGACAAAAAAGTTGCAGTTTTAGATGAACTTTGAAAAAACAACGTTTAAAAACTTTAAAAAATGGTTCTTACCTAAAAATGTGAGAGAAAAGTTTAGAGGAGTATAATTTTCCATAATAATTTATTCTTATAAAAAAAAACGATAATAAAACGGAGCATAGCTTCGGAACAAGGAATGAAGCCATCTAAAAAAAAATATGTGTCGACTGTACACACTTAAAAGCATTTTCT
>JAPYZC010004959.1:0-12075 GCA_030522665.1 Ichneumoninae sp. A BG-2022a | reverse complement strand
CTCGCCAGATCCTCCCCATCTTGATTCCCCGCGTGAGATAATCGTTCGTTCGACGAACCATTTCCCTAGTTAGTCGTTCCCTTAAAAAACGATCGGCCTTTCTTCCTTACCGACCGAGAGACTTTCCGGGTCATCGAACTCGCGAAGGAATATTTTCTCGCCAGATCCTCCCCACTTTAATCCCCCGTCTAAGATAATCATTCGTTCGTCGAACCATTTCCCTAGTTAGTCGTTCCCTTAAAAAACGACCCTCCTCCCTTCCTTACCGACCGAGAGACTTTCCGGTTCGCCGAACTCGCGAGGGAATATTTTCTCGCGCGAGATTCTACTCAATCCCACGCGTAAGATAATCGTTCGTTCGACTAACCATCTCTGGTCCATCGACGCGTCCACCGACCGGCGTGCGTCCTACATTCCTCAAGGTCACCGAACGACATCCTCAACCGAATTCGGAGCAGCCCCGGTGTAAAAGACGCCCTACCGATCGGCGGTAGAGTACAGCGTACCGCGCGCACGTGTCAGACCGTCGGAGTTAATGAACCGCGTTTGATGAGCCCCAGCTCATCGGCCTCGGGTCACTCGGGTATGCTCTCCAAATTGCTCGACGATGTGAGCCGTCAAATGAGCAGGCACAGCTTGTTTCTGCTCTTCCTCTCCGGCAGAAGGACCTTGGCTTTACCGGTGTCCTCCGAGCTGCTTCTCGCGTAGAGCGATCTGCTGAGACGATGTCTGACGCCCTTGCCGAGCGACCTTCCGCCCTTCCGCAGCGAAGCGAACCTTCCGAGCGCCGTCTTCGGGCACTCCGAGGTCCTCGCGACGCCCGGCGCGTCCTTCTTGTCCGCCTGCGCGCAGTTCAAGGTCGTCACGGTGAACTCGATGTCCTTCGGCTCGTACGAGACAAACTCCTCGACCGGCTCCTCGATCGTGTCACGGTCGATCCAGGTCAGACCCATCTCGACCTTCTCGGCGAGGTCCTGCCAGTGCTTCCGGTTCTCGGACGTGCCCTCGTAAAGGGGCATTATCCACGGAAAGGTCTCGGACATGACCTTGTAGAGCGGAAGGCATATGACGTCGATGAAACCGACCTGCATCTGCGGCAACTCGTCCCTCCTCTCCCGGTCCATCATCGCCACCGGCTGCTGATTCAGCTGCAACTTCTCGAGGTCACCCTGGTCGAAGAACTCGTCGGCCACCAACTTCGCGACTCTGTGCTGGATCTCCCAGGGCTTCGCTATCGCGCTCACGTCGCAGGCGGTCATCATCATTCCGCACAGCACTGCCGAACGGAAACGGGAAGGATTAAATAGATCGTTTGCAATCGCGACTCGACTCTGGCGAACACTCGCTGCTGCAGCCGAGTCGGACGGGTACCGAGTTTTAAAAAATACAAATACGATTATTGTAGACTTTTGTTAATGAAAGATTGGATTAAGAAGATTCTACACCCAAAAATAATTTATTTGACGGCCACCTCTTGTTTGGTTTAAGTAAAATATTTACTTGATTAAAATAAATATTTAGGTAAATTAAGTAAATAGTTACTTAAATCAAATAAATATTTATTTAAATGAAATAAATATTTTACGTAAACCAAAAAAACGGTGGCTGTCCAATAAATTATTTGTCTGGGTGTACTTCTATATAAAAATATAAAATATTTTGAAAGAAATTGTAATAATGAATTTGCAGAAAAACCAGAGGTTTTTGTACTCCACTTTTTAAAAAGTTACATTTGTAATTTTTTAGTTTTTGAAAAGATAAAGAGTAGTTTTTTCAAAAAGTGTACACTTTTTTTTCTCATTTTGGTACTCGATTGAATTGAGTGGACATTGGAGGTGAACTTACAGTCCTTTTTCTCCTCGCTCTGCCAGTCGAATTCGCCCTCGTCGATGAGTTCCATGAAGCGATTCTTCTTCTTGAAGTAAACGGCCAGATCGGTCGACAATATTGCGTTCTCCACGACCCTCATCACCTTTCTGTAATCCTCCATCGAGAGAGTCTGAAAGATGTTGTTGCTGTCCGAATTGAGAATCATCACGCACTGATCGAAGTGATGATGCTCCATCGTGCTGGTCGAATAGAGGATAGCGAGCGGCGACTCGGTCTTCGTCTGGAAAGCGTTGTTCGTTCCTCTATGATCGAGATCGTGGCACAGACAGGCCACGAGCAGACCGAGGATCTCGAGATCCGTCATGAATTGCTCCATCTTTCCCGTCTTCAGCATCGCGAACATCGTCTGAGCCACGTTCAGCGCGTGCCTCCAGTTGTGATACTTCACTGGCCTGATGGATAAATTTTATTTTTGATTAGTACTATTTTTAAAAAATTGCTCACCCAATCGCTCAATCCTCCAATAACCTGTACGCCAGTATTGCACGTTACTGAAAAATATTCTTAAACATTTCATTTCTAATGATTAAAAACAACATTTCTATGAAAAAATGGTATTCTTAACGTGCAAAAATTAAATTCTGACGTAAAAAAATGTTATTCTTAATTATCTCTCGATCTTTGAGATCTCTCGATCTTTGAGATCTCTCGATCTTTGAGATCTCTCGATCTTTGAGATCTCTCGATCTTTGAGATCTCTCGATCTTTCATAGTGAACGAGACTCGCCTGTAGTTTTTCTTGACGCTGAGTATCCACCGGCACAGAACGTCGTACGGTATGTGAAATCTCTGTATGAGCTTGCACTGTTTGAACATCCTGACGGTGGCCCTGCAGGTGTCGTCGTCGTTGAGATCGAAGTCGATGAAGGTGAAACTATAAAGGTTGTACTTGTCGGCGGACGGTATTGTGTCGCTGGTCAGTCTGAGGGCGTCGTCGTTGCTCGCGGTCGCGTGATAGCTCAGACACTCCAGGGCGACCTTCTGTTTCGCCATGAGCTTGCAAGCCGACTCGTACATCTGGGTGTTGTGGATGCCGAGGCCGCAGAATATCGCGAACGCCTCGAATATCGACACGTCCGAGTCCGTGAAAGCGGTGCCGTTGTCCTGCCGTTGCGGAACGACCGGAAAACAGGCGTAAAAAAAAACAAACAAAAAATCAATTAGATTTTTTTTGAAATTTTTTTTTCATCTCATTCCTTCATTCGTACCGACGGACCTTGTTGATGAGCTGCGCCACGCCAATGACGCTCCTCTGACCGTTCACGATCGGCATGCAGAGTATGCTCCTTATCGGCTCTTGCTCCGTGTCCCAAAGCTCCTTCTTCAGCCAAGTTTCAACGTCCCCGATGTTCAATATCTGCCCCGTCGTCGCCACGTAACGGGCAATCTTTCCCAGCGGGGTCGAGAGGTCGTTCGAATTCGGCCTGTATATTCTCGCCTCCTGAGTACCGTTCTCCATCTCGAAGGACATCGTGAACTTGGCGCTCGCGTCCATTGTAGACTGACGGTGAGAAAAAAAACAAGCGTTATCAGCAAACTATTTTTTTTAGATCTAGATTTTTTTATACTGTAATAAAAAAATGGTCAATTTAATGTACAATTGTGATGAAAACTTAATATACTTTTTGATTGAAATTAAAGTAAATTTTTTAAATTAAAGTACTTTTATAGTGAAATTTAAGTAAGTTATTGAAAATAAAGTATTCCCAATGTTTTTAATACACTGGACATCAATTTGTCATCGCAATTGTACATGAAATTTGATATACCAGTTTTTGCATAGAAACTTCATGTACATTAAATTTCATAAGATATTTTTTATAATGTAACTTGTACTCACGTGACGTTGGAAAATGTCCTCCATGTCTATGTTGTTGCTCTGCAAAATTGTCATTTAGATATTGTGTGCAATTTTAATTTTGTTTCTAAATGGGTAGGCAAATTTTCTCGTACTTCTCTTCTGGACAAGGGTTTCCGGTCCTCCTGAACCGATCTGCCTGGGCGTTCGACAATTTTTTCCAAGTGTCCCTAAAAAAAAGATGAACTTTTAAAGATAACATTTTTTCTTCTTTCATTAGAAAATTGAAAAACTGACCGCTTCCCCGCAATCCAAATCTAAAAGATAAACCGTGCACCTCTCGCACTTGAGCAACTCCTTGGCCTCCGTCATGATTTTCGTAACGAGACACTCGAGGTTGTTTTGTTCCTCGAATATGCTTCTCGCCAGGTTTAATAGTATTTGATTTCTTCGATACTCCTGCACCGACAGCTCGAACAATTGAGCGTTTTGAATACCAATACCGCAGAACGTCAGATACCTTGGAAAAAAAATAATTAAATAAACTAAAAATAAAATTCCGACGTCAACGGATTATCGATCGTTTCGTCGTTTCGGATAACTTACGAGACAGAAAATTAATTTCCTTAATGGAGCCAGAGAGGTGTGGCCGACCGAAAATTCAGTCACTTTAGATTGTGGATAACAAGGCTGCAACAAAATTTGAACAGTTTTCTTTATGGTGAGCATGTATGTCACCACTATTATGTTGGAAAATGCATTGAAAATTCTGATATTATTTATAACAATCTTGGTATTGTCGTTTGTACTAAACAAACACTTGTCACTACGACCGAAAATAGTTTTGGAATTTTAGAAAAAAATTATCGAGATGCCAAACTAAAAAACCAAAATTGATAATGTTTTTCATAAGTTTTTTAACTCGCCATTGTGTGAATTTTATTTGAGTACATTTTTTTAGGGTCAATCGATAAAGGATGATATTGTGAACAATATTAAAGCTGTTTTCGGTAATTGTATCGAAATCATGGTTATAAGTGAAAAGTGTTCTTTTCGTACAAGCGGCAATTACAAGATTGTTATAAATAATATCAGCATTTCGTATGTATTTTCCAACATAATAATGTTGACACAGGAAAACTGTTTACATTTTGTTGCAGCACTCTATACGCAATCTAAAGCGACTGAATTTTCGGTCGGCCAAACCTCTCTCGTCCCATTAATCAAAGTACCTCTGAAACACCTCGACGTCTCGGTCGGTAAACTCGTTGCTGTCGTTCGTCTTGTTGATTATTTGCGCGACGCCAATAACGTCGCCCTCGTAATTGCATATCGGCATCGACAGTATAAGCGTAGTTTTGTATCCGGTTCTCATATCGATGGCGCTGTTGAATCTAGGATCCTAAAAAAAAAAGTTATCGCTCTTATCGCCCATCCACGATAAAAAACATTTTAAAAAATTATATTTTTTCCCCCAGCTTATCGGAATCGTCCGATCGAACCTTGTAAGCGTCTTTGATATTGATGATTTCTTTGCTCTGCGCGACCGAGCCGGCGATACCGACGCCGAACGGTATTTTGATTTCTTCGTTTTTGGCTCGCTGTATGGCGTCCTCGAGTACGGTGTCCTGCGTGACGTCGAACAGTTTCGCGACGAGATAGCGATCGTCGAGGGGTCCCTTGGCGAGGAAGAGGCTCCCGCGATCGGCGTGCGTGAGGAGGCCGACGTTGACGAGGATTTTGTGGCACAGGACGTTGATGTCGAGCTCGTTCGCGATGTCGCGAATCAGCTCCATGAAGAGCTCGCCCTCGTCGAGCCTGTCGAGTTCCTGGCGGCGTCCGACCCAGGAGCGCGGTCTTCGGAAAGTCAAAAAAAAAAATGTTTGTTTTCAATTTTTTTTATATCAGCGTTATGGACTTTGCCGCGCCACGCGAGCTCTCCGAGTCGTCGGGTTTATAAAAAATATCGGAAAAGCATCGGCGGAGAGCTCGGGAGGGCGCGCGACCTCGGCATTTACCTGCTCGGGCTCTTGCTCCTCTTTATCGGGGAACTCGAGGCGAGCCACGACTGAAACAAGTCGGACGTAACGCTGTTCCGTTTGCTCCTGACGAGTACGCTCTCCTCGTGGCGAAGGCTGAGGCTCGTCGACTTCGGCAGCATGTTCGAGCTCTCCAGTCGTCTGCGAAGTTCGGTGCTGGCTTTTTCGCGGAGCCACGACTCGACCAGCCCAGGATTCGCCTCGAGATACCTTCGGGCATTAGAGAGATCGCTGAGCTCCGGCGGACTTCCGGGAGGGAAGAAACTCCCCGGCCCTCCCCTGGCGTTACCCTTTCACGGACTAACTTTGAAATTGTCCTCCCTACAAACACCCCCCACCCCTCTGGCCCGTAGCACGCCTGTGACGCTGTTTCGAGAAACAAGTTTAGCTCCCGACTGTGCGTCATTGTTCATAGTGCTCGAATGCCATTTTGGGGTTTAATCGAATTAGCCACGGGCAAGGGAGAACCAGAGTATACGCAGTGGGCAACAAACTATACAGTTACCGACATCCTAATTAAGTGGGAGCATCATTTATTGATCACCACTATAGATGTTTCAAGTTATTCATAGCTTCGATTATCGTTGTCAATAATGACAATAATAACAATAGAAAGTTAGCTGTTGCTATTATTATTATTATTAGACATGATCGAAGCTATGAATAACTTGAAATATCTATCGGGGTCCGGCGATCAATAACTATTGGCATCTAATATTTCTATAACGTAACTATTGTACTATAATCGGTGAATTGAGTAATATCTCATAACTATTATTTCAGCATAGCTATTATTATATTAACGGCAATAAATATTACTCATATAATAACAGAAAACTATCTTTTATTACCGACAACAACAATCGAATCTATGAATAACTCGACATATCTATAAACATGGTGTCCAGAGGTCCTTGAAGACCTGGAGCTATCCTTGAATTTTTCCTGCTCTTGAAAGAGTTCTAGAATGTCCTTCAATTTTACCTAAGGTCCTTGAATTTTTTATTTCCCCGAAAATTTGAGTTTGATTAAAAATGTATATTTAGTTTACTAAATGCTTTTGTCTTTTTATTTAATGAACTGCCACATAATTGGACGCATTTTTTCCCGCTGAACACGAATCCGCTGACCTTTTTGGGGCTAAAGTACAGTGAGACATTGAAGGCTCGATTTTATGCGTGAAGAATCGTATTTTTGGGCTTTACATGGAAAATATTGAGTTGGGAGTAAAATTATTGTTACATTCGTGATCAGCGGGAAAAAGTATGTGGAATATAGCCTCAAACAAAAAAAAATCGATTGCACCACGGTTTTCACTTTTTGAGCAACTTTTGGAAAAACTCTGATTTTCGTGATTTTAAGAGGTCAATATCTCGGCTCCCAATGGAGCTATGAAAAATCCGGGGTGCCCATCGTCTTCTACGAGAAAAAATACACAAGAAAAGGCCTTGTGCAAAGCTGTAGAATCGTTTTATCGTGCCGTTTGAACACGTTGAAAAACACCAAAAATAGACTCGAAAGGGGTAGCCTTGGAATTTTTGATGAAATATTTCTTATCGCTATGAAATATTTTTTCCGTTTATAAAATTAACTGTGACGTATTCCGATGTATTTTTGTGCGCTGAACACGAATCCGCTATCCTTTTTGTGCGTAAGTGCAGTGGGCGTAAAGACCGGTCATCAATAACTATTATTATATAAATATTTCAATAACTTACCCACTATAGTGTAAAAGTGGTGAATATGGCCCATCTCGATTAACACGTCAATCAATGATATATGGACCGGGCCATATTCCCCACTTTTACCCTATTATAATATACTACTTAAGCTCATAACAGCTCATAAATATGATAATTATTGTTGTTTTCTGTGACTCACTTGCCAACCCGCTCCATGGTGAGGCCGTCGTCCTCCTCGGCCTCGTGGATCGTGTCCTGGCAGGGTATCCTCTTGCCCCTCGTGAGCCTGGCGGTCTCGGTTCCCTCCTTGCCGCCCTCAGTCTTCGTGCTCGTGCTTAGAGATAATTTTGATTCGCTCCGTTCGCCGATCTCGCCGTCATCGCTCTCCTGGCCTCGATTCTGCTGAGCGGGATCCTCGATGACTGGCGACGATTTCACCAGAGTCGCCGACTCCTTGCGCTCCGGCGAATCGGCCGATCTCCTCGGCATCGTCGAGATCTTCATTCCGCCCTCGAAACCCTCCAAGTTATTGTTGTGATTGATCTGCGGCAGCAATCAGAGCCGAAGAGGTTTTTTTTCTTTTCGTTTTTTTTTTGCCCTTCTTTTTTCTTCTTCCTCTTATCGAACCCGATACCGTTACGCAGGCGAGACGGAAGAAGAAAGAAGCAGAAACAATGACGACGGTAATCTGATAAGGCACTATCGCAGTCGGACATCGCTGGCCGATGCTCACCTCCTCGCGATCCACCTCTCCCGCTCGCTCGTCGTCCACTTCGTCCTCGGCCTCCATATCACCTGCTCATCGAGTCAGCTTGAACTTGCGATCTTATCGCGATTAAGAGCTCGGCCTCCAACGATCCGGACCCGCGAGTCTCCGCGCGCTATCGGCGGCGCGCATCGTTCGACGTCCAAGAGAACAAGCGTTAACTCGTGTACGTTATGGCGGATTATTATTATTAAACTTTTTTTCTTTTGTTTTTATTTTTTTTCTTTTTTTTTGTATTATACACATTTTTGTCGGGAATTAACAAGCAAACTTTGCATGCGTGATTGAAGCATGGAAAACATCGTGGCTTGCAATGTTCATCGACCCTCTAACGGCCGATAATGAAACGGCCACTCGTTCGCGCACAATTAATTATGATGAAGTACGTGGGAAAAAAAAGTCCTTTTATCGAAAGGTGAATAAAAAACAAGTTTAATCGCGGTGATGCGGAAATTAAATTTCGTCTGCAAATAGCAGCGAAATTGAAATCCAATGGGGCCGTCAAAGGGGCGATTTACAAAGCACTCGATTTCAGCTAGCCGCAGGGGGTTACAGATTTTTTTCTTTTTTTATGTCAAACACCGGTGACAATATTCGTTTCGATTCCGGGGCGGATTTTCGTACGATAATATTGGAAGCGAAACGACTGGCGAGCGATAAAAGTTCGATGCAATAAGCGATTTTCGAAAACGTATCCAATTTCTACAACAACCCTTTGGCATTTTCCAATTTTTCTTCTCGTCGTAACATTTTTAAACAAATTTTTTTTCGGTATAAAAAAGAAATCTGAAAACCCATCGACGTGCAATCATCGTCACCGCGTCTTATCTAAGGCGAAAATGTACCGAATTTTTATAATTCATCATTGTCCAATTCTTTCCTCACAAAATAAATTAAACAAATTCTTATTTCCGGTATAAAAAAGAAAGAAATCAATCCGAAAACGCATCAACGTGCGATGATCGTCACCTCGTCTGATGAAAAGCGAAAAGTCCCGAATTTCTAAAATATCCTTCGGCATTGTCCAATTTTTCTGTCTCGTCACAAAATAAAAAGAATGCTAATTTCCGGCATAAAAAAAAGAGAAAAATACCAAAAAATAAAAAATCGCACCAACGTGCCATGATCGTCAACTCGTCTGATGCAAGGCAAAAAAGTTCCGAATTTCTAAAATACCCTTCAGCATCGTCTAATTTTTTTTTCTCGTCACAAGATAATATTCAAAAAATGCTTATTTTCGGTACAATAAAAGAACAAGTCTGAAAACGCAAAGTGCAATGATCGTCACCTCATCAGATGCAAAGCGAAAATTCCCGAATTTCTACAACACCCGGCATCCAAATTTCTATAACACCCTTCGGCATTGTCCAATTTTTCTTTCTCGTCAAAAAATACAAAGAATTCTAATTATCGGCATAAAAAAAAAAAAAACAAAAAATAAAAAATCGCACCATCGTGCCATGATCGTCACCTCGTCTGATGCAAGGTCCGTGCGCCCGAACGAGGTAAGCAACCGATCCGTCTCGATCTTCATAACGGCACGTACGCCCGTGCGTGACTCCCCGTCCGGCATTCGACGAAAGTTGAAGAGTTCGACAAAGTCATTCGGCACGAAGCTCTCCGTGTCCCCTTATCTCCCACTTTCTCCGGGTCGGGCTTCGCGGCTTCCGTGAAGTTCCCGTTGGCCGCGTGCCTCCGTAAATCAGAGTCAGTCAGTCACTCGGTCGAGGAGCGCGGGCTTTCGTTCGGAGCGCGGCCCTCGCTGAGAGGCTTCCCGAGTTGTTACTACTCCGCTCGTAGCCGCGTCGTACTCGTCAAACTCTATCAATCTCAATAGCTTCCGGGTCTGATTCCCGCGGCCTTGAGGCCTCCGACGTGCGGATCATTCGGTCGGGATTGGCTCGGCCACCGAGACGAATGGACAGTCGCTCGTCGCGGCTCCGCCGAGGCGCTTCTTCCTCTCTCGATATTTCTTCCTCGTACAACTTCGCTGCACGCGGCTGCGAGCCGAACGATGCGCTTCCGGCGCTTCGTCCTCTCTCGATACCTCTTCACCGTACTACTTCGCTGCACGCAGCTGTAAGCCCCACGATGCGTTTCCGGTCTATCGATCTACGGAGCCGCTGAGGCTCGGCTGTGGAACCGGACACTGTTCGCCTACCGGTATTAAATTATAAATAAAAAAAAAAATTAATTGGATTTCTTGCTTTTACTCGGCGATGGTCTTGGAAATTTTTCCCGGTCGATCGCTCGAACTTCTATCGCCGTACGACGTGTTTCCGGTCCGGCGATCTAGGCAGCCGCGACGGAGACTCGCTGTGCAACTCTTAATTATTATTAAAAAAAATTATAAATTATAATAAAAATTAAAAAATGGTAATCAAATTATAAAAAAATTGTGCTTTTCCTTTTACTTCGAGACGGTAAAAAATGATTATTTATACAAAAAAATGGTAATAAAAATTAAAGAATTATAACAAAATTATAATAAAAATGAAAAAAACGGTAATCAAGTTATAAAAAAAGGTATTTCTTCCTTTTACTTCGAGACGGCGGTCTTGGAAGTTTCGCCGGGTCGATCGTCGGAGCGTCTATCGCCGTGCGGCGAGGTAATCGGGCCTCTCGTTGACGTCGGCAGCGGCGCGATACTTGTCGGTTTCCCATTCGAAGCCATCGCCAGTGTTGGCGGTCGACGATTCGAAAAATTCGTCGGACATAGCCGAGCGGATAGCGGCTATCGCGCCGGATAGTAGGCAGTGGATACGGGCCAGCGCTGGGGCCGAGGTGGGCGAACACGCTCCGACGTCCCTCGTCCCCGGTTCGCACCTGAGTGCCGCGCTCGCCGTTCAAACGGAGCCTGCACGATCACCGTGATTTATTGTTATTATTTTTTTCCTTCAAAAGGGTTAAAAGTTCGGAGCTCCGGCGGGCTCGCGCCGAACGGGCGCGTATCGCGTCGCGGTCACGCTGCTCTCGGCACAACTGCACGGGCCGCCGCTCCGCTCTGGCGTTAAAGAGCGACAATAGTAAAACCCCGCTCGCAGACTGCTCGCCAGACGCTCCGCGGATCCGATAAGACGCTTCCGTCTACCGCTCGGCCCGAGTGCGTCGCGATAAAAAAGAAAATAATAATAACAACAATTAAAAAATAATAAAAGAAAATGAAATCCCGATAGCGAGAAATTACACGGCCCGCGATATCGTCCTCGACGATGCGGTACTCCGAACCTTTTTTATTTCACGCTCGTGCGGTGGGAACGAGCGAACTGCACCTGAACATTCGACATGAGGAAAATTATCCTCTTTTCCAACTTCCTTTTATTTTTATTTATTTTTTTTATTTTTATTTTTTGCCCACCCTTCGTCGATAGTTCCGAGGACACCAAAGTACCACACGCGTATTCGGCGAACCTCTTCTCTTTTATTTTATTTTTATATATATGTATATTTTTTTTATTATATGTATTATTTTATTTTTCTTGATATAGAGTCGCTCGCAGAGATGTGGTGTCGTTCGAGGGCGTGCACCGGTCGAAAGCTCCGAGCTTACTGAGGCCAGGCTTCGACGGGGGAGACCTCAGGCCGAGAGGGACTCCAGCCACGGCGGAGCTGGTGGAACGAAAGCTTTCGTGTACGTCGGCACGGCGATAACGCTTGTGTGGAGCCCTCCCGAGGAGGGAGACTGTGTGCGCGCTCGTCCGTCGGCCTGTCGGTCGGTCGGTTGGTAGGGTGCGAGATCGATACGGTGCCGCTACCGCTGCCGTTGCCGCTGCCGCTGCTGCTGCCGCTGCGAGTACGGTCCCGGACGCAGCATCCCCCGCGGGTCCGCGGCTCTCGCGCGTGGCTCTGCTCGCACACGCGTGCCGAGAACGCCGATTTTTTTTTTTTTTTTATCTGCTG
>JAPYZC010004957.1:0-18802 GCA_030522665.1 Ichneumoninae sp. A BG-2022a | reverse complement strand
TTTTTTTCAGATTTTTACACCATCAAGAAGTACTTGCAATTTTCTCTTATTGTTGTCGAACTTATGCGAAGTCAGCGGGCAGCGAGACTCCCTCCTTAAATTCGCTCCCTCGTTCGTTTCGCCTCGCGAGCAGGGAAGATCCTAAAGGAATCGCACCGCGTATAATCCACCCTCGCAACATTTATTTTATTTTTTCTCTCAACGCCCCCGTGGAGTCGGTTGACGGGAGGACTGGATGGAGGAGGAAGTATATAACAATGAATCGAACGACGAGGGGTGTCGCGGTTCGCTTGTCGTTGGCACTGCGGATAGGGGGAAAAAAGAGGGCAAGAGACTCGACACGCTGGACCTGGAAGGAAAACGCACGTGAGCTTTCGAAAACGAGAGCGAAACATATGGGAGAAGAAAGTTTTTCGAAATGATGAAAAGGTCCGTCGGGCGTTTGAGTGGCGACTATGACGGTATAAATAAATCCTATTTGACGTCGAGTCGACGATCGACAAGGCGAAGCGTAAGAATGTGGAAAGAAGAAAAAAGAAAACGACGGAAAAAATGCGGGAACAGCCGGAAACGAAAGGAAGCGGGCAGACACGCGCGAGAATTTCACCTTTGGTGATTCGAAGGGTCTACCGGTAAAAAAAAAGAAAATTCTACTTCGCTACGCCATATTTCAGTATATTGTGGAGTTTATGGTTGTATAGTGAGGGATATTCTGCGGAAGCCTATGGATCGCCTTTATTCCACCATCTCAAAACTCATTTACTTTCCTGCTTTATTTACACTTTATACCACGAGACTTTATGACTCCTTTTTTTCCCTTCGTGGCATTCACCCACTTTTATCCGGTGAATATTATATGGCATGTTGAATACGAAATGAACCGAAAATAAAGGTGGGCTCCAGTTATTTCTTTGGGGGGGGATAACTCGACCAAGAGGTACAACTTGGATCCTAAGGCAATGATTACTGTCATTTCCAATCATCTGATAGATTGAACACACTGTAAAAAAAATTTGTTTGAAAATTAATGAACAGTATTGGAAGCTCTTTTTACATAAACCGTTTCTGAGATTTCAAACACATGTGCGTTGCAATTTTACAGTAAAATTTGTATTTTTCATTAAAATTTTGGTAAATTTCAAGCAAAAGATTTGTCATTTTAATATGTGGTATATTTCTGTTTTCACAAGCAAAGTACATTAGTGCTTAATTAATATGAGTAATGTTCGCAAATTTCAAGTAATTTATTGCGACGCAAGAAATGTGGTTATTTTAACGAAATCGGAAAAAATATCGTACGCCACAAGAGAGGAAGTGGCTCGCTTCGCTCGGGCATCAAACTTCACACTCGGTGAAAAAACGCACTTTTCCTACCTTGTGCCATAATATAGGGGAGAGCGGGGCAAAATGGGGCAACGGAGCAAAACGGGGTTTTTGGGCAAAACTAAATTTTCCAATCATTTTTGGATCGGACGAGGTGACAAACTCGGCAGAAAAGCCTGACGTATCCGATAGGCCGGATTCGGGCATCAAAAAATTATTGAAAAATAACGTTTTACCCAAAACCCCGTTTTGCCCCCTTGCCCCATTTTGCCCCGCTCTACCCCACCAATTTTTTTAAGAGTGTGACTTTGCAGCACGACTCGAAAGCGAGCGTTGCAATGGCACCAGTTCAGAAAACGTTTTTTGCACGAGTATCCGACAACATTTTATTTCACAAGGTGCGAAAATTGTGGTTTTCACACCTTCATTTTTCCGCCGAGCGAAATAAAATGTATTGTCGCTCCGTCGAGCGCCTCGATTGTATCGACGCCGATAAACAATTCCCGCATCAGCGAATTATCTCGATACAGTAGGATCTCATCGTCCACCGTGCACGAATCGTCTCCGCTTCAACGTTCGTTATCGGTCTCATTTATAGTCACGAACTCGGATGATTATTAAACGATGCCAGGAGCAGATCTCTGCAGTCGTCCGAAACTCTCGCGCGCAACTCGGTCTCTGTTACCTAACAGGACGTCAATGCTCGGGGCGGTCGACCGTCCATAATTTGGCCAATAGGATCGAAGTGACAAGTCCAATCTGGCGGAGCTCGAGCACCGGGCAAAGCTCTGCACACAATAACGGCGACAAGCTGGTAATTAATAGCGCCGACACCGACTGCGCTCGGATTTGCTCCAGTCAGCCAGGCTTCCCGGTTGTGGCTGATCCCACTGTGCGGTCACTGTCGCAGTCAACGGCGTGTACTATTGCGTGTTCGGCGTGTGCGATTGTCCTTTGGACGACGACTCCTTAACACCTGGCTGATCCCGAACGAGAACAGTTCTCAACGTAGCGAAACGTCGTCACAGAGGAATTTACGTCAGGGGAAATTTTGCACCAGGTCACACATAGGATCCAATTACCATGTTGTTCCAATTGCCATCGTGCAGACTTCGTGATGTTCGATAAACGTGCGAAAATAACGTCTGACCCGGCATGCAAGGGTTCTCACACTTCAACCACCTCACACAAGAACGCATCTGCGTAACCTTTGATACAAGGGATTTGCGCAGTTTGCAGAAAAAAGGGGGAGCACAAAAATACTAAGGGTCTACACTGAGAGAAGGATCCACTAAAAATTACCAATCATCTGAGAAAAATTACTATAGTACTATGTTTTATAGGGCAGAAACCACCTATGACGGAAAGTCTCAGATTGTCCAAGAATTTTTACTATCTAAGAACATTTTATAATATTTAAGAACAATTCTTTTATAAGAATTGTTACTATCTAAGAATTTATTTCTTTTATAAGAATTCTTTTTATATAATATCTAAGAACAATAGATATTATAAAATGTTCTTAGATAGTAAAAATTCTTGGACAATCTGAGACTTTCTGCACCGTAAAAAAAATTTGTTTGAAAATTAATGAACAGTATTGGAAGCTTTTTTATTACATAAACCGTTTCTGAGATTTCGAACACATATGCGTTGCAATTTGACAGAAAAATTAGTATTTTTCATTAAAATTTTTGTAAAATTCAATCAAAAGATTTGTCATTTTATATCTGGTATATTTATTTCACAAGCAAAGTACATTAGTGCTTAATTAATATGAGTAATATTAGCAATTTTCAAGTTCCAGTAAATTAAATTTACAATTTATTTTAACAGTGTGTCATAGGTGGTTTCTGCCCTATAGCACATAGTACTATAGTAATTTTTCTCAGATGATCGGTAATTTTTAGTAGATCCTTCTCTCAGTGTAAACCCTGAATATCTTTGTGCTCCCCCTTTTTTCTGCAAACTGTGCAAATCCGGATTTATATCCAGAACTTCCTACCATAGGTGGCGTCCTGGCGCCCTACTGCTATGCGCTATGGTAGATGAGAGCGGGGCAAAATGGCACACCGGGGCAAAATGGGATAATGAGACAAAACACAATTCTCCAACAACTTTGGGATGGTGGCGATGATGGTACGTGGGGCAAGACGGGTTTGAAAATCCGGATATATCGTTGGGACAAAATGGGGCATCAAAAAATTATTGGGAAAATTGAGTTTTGCCCTCACGGTCCCATTTTGCGCCGCTGTGCCATTTTGCCCCGGTCTCCCCTGATATCTCTCAAGGGATGTAGTCATTTTTACCAGATCCTTCTCTCAGTGTACCAATCTATTCCTCATCGTCCAGAGAACGAGACGAAAGTGAATTTCAACCGAGAGGGCACTGGTGCGCAATTTAATTGGGAATGTAGAATTCCGTCAGCTCTCTCCGGAACAATCGCCTTTGATGAAATAGGACACATTATGAACTGAGAGTTGGCGAGTGCAAAACAAAAAAAACTACAGAAGAACAAAGGACCGAGTAATGGAAGTGCTGCAGGTCTTTTTGCAACGGGGCGGAGAGCACAGTGTAGCCGCCACATGGAGAGTGAATAGTTCCATTGGGAAAAACATCGATATTCTTTCGGCCCTCAGGGTGAAATACCATGATTTCCGAGAGCGAATACCGACGAGTGTGCCAGCACTAGCCAGAAGCCCTCAGCTTTCTCCCGCGAAATAAATCCTTCGGCCATAATCGCATTTACCTTGTGGTATGAGATCTAAAGTATGGCTCTTTTCCGAATTTCAAGCATTTTTGTAACAACCAGTCAAAATTGCGAGATGTGCGTCTGCATTTGTCAATATTGTTGCCAGCATTCAATGCCGAAAATTCTTAGGAGCATATTGCCAGCAAGTTGTCAACAAGGTTTGTTGGTTCCTTGCGTCTCACTATGTAGATTTATTTGCTTGAGTCATGGTTATTTTGTGTGAAATTTAAAAAAGAATCGATTTGTTACAAAATTTAAGGACTTTCATCGATTCTCATAAAAATTCAATATCAAGGTTCGTTAGGGCTGGTCCATTTGAGTATCATATATTAGAAAGATATACCGACGCTTAAATAAACCTTGCAACATGTGCGTCTGCATTTGGCAATATTGTTGCCAGCATTCAATGCCGAAAATTCTTAGGAGCATATTGCCAGCAAGTTGTCAACAAGGTTTCCTGGTTCTTTGCGTCCCACTATGTAGATTTATTTGCTTGAGTCATGATTATTTTGGGTGAAATTTAAAAAGAAATCGATTTGTTACAAAATTTAAGGGCTTTCATCGATTCTCATAAAAATTCAATATGAAGGATCGTTAGGGCTGGTCCATTTGAGTATCAGATTTTAGGAAGATATATCGACGATTAAATAAACCTTGCGTCACGTGCGTCTGCATTTGTCAATATTGTTGCTAGCATTCAATGCCGAAAATTCTTAGGAGCATATTGCCAGCAAGTCGTCAACAAGGTTTGTTGGTTCCTTGCGTCTCACTATGTAGATTTATTTGCTTGAGTTATGGTTATTTTGTGTGAAATTTAAAAAGGAATCGATCTGTTACAAAATTTAAGGACTTTCATCGATTCTCATAAAAATTGAATATCAAGGATCGTTAGGGCTGGTCCATTTGAGTATCAGATTTTAGAAAGATATATCGACGCTTAAATGAACCCGAGCATTGACGCAATTCTCGAACAAATTAAAAATCCAAGAACGCTCGTTCATTTCTATGGTGTGGTTTTACGAAACGCAGCCATATTCGTGGCAATTAAACAGCAAACCAGTTGGCTATCTGGGGCTTGTGCAACATCCAGTGTGGCTCGGATGTCCCACGTTAGAAGATACTTTAATTAAAAGCTGTTTTCCCCGCACGTACCGACGGCGTTTCATTCAGGCACGTTCGTAAAAGTAGCTTCCTTCAGGCCGAATTCTGTACCCATATTGCGGAAGTAATTCGGATCTAAAAAGGTCATATCCAATCGATGAAAGGACCCTGGTCCATTTTACCCCGCTTTCTCCTCCCGCTCATCATATTCGGTTGTATTGCACACAGTAAAAAAGATTTGTATATTTAACAAACCTCTTTTGTCCACAAATATCAACAATAATTTTGTTGTTAATTTCACAAAAAATATTTGTAAAATTAACACGAAAATAATTTTTGACGTTTGTGGACAAGAAACATTGGTACCTATTTTTTACTGTGCAAGGAGTTCCAGCTGAAGAGCGTTGCTGTTTGCTAGGGAATGCTTTTCTCGCAACTTCACGCACCATAGGAGTTTTCTTTGACACCCTAGACGAATGTTTGCACCCGTCAAGAGAATAAACATATATTATCGTGGTTCGCGGAGACGGCAGTGGATTATACTCGTTTACACAGCGCAGATGGGTCGAGTGTATGCACAACGAATTCTGAAATAGCCAAACGGTTTGCGCTTTATTCAGTCTCTTGGAACTAATTTAGAATGCAACATCGACAATCCGCGATAGCGGACGAGTAAAACCTTTCTCATGAACCTTCCTTTTGTTTTTTATTCCGCAGCAGGACTCGATTGCTCTTTGCCATTCGCCGTATAAATGTAAAATGGGATTTCCCTTGATTCGCCTTTTTTTCCTCAAATTACCTTCTGTCTTTTATTTCCACTGCCCGAAGAGCAATCTTCCACGCCGTTGCACGTTATTCGGTTTATCCGTTGGGTGTATCATCGACAATGCGAGCTGTGCTTTTCATGTCCACCGAACGATTCTTTTTTTTCTCAACAGCGAAAAAATATGAGCGGACACAGCCAGAGTCGATAATTCTTCGGGCAAGCTCGATTTTTGCAGAAAGTTGCGGCAAAGTGTGGCCCTGCATGTTATGGCTAAATTTCAATTGTGAAGTCACGGCCTTGTGTTAAATAAAAAAAAAACCCAGTTTCTGATACTGATCCAGTTTGTGACAGGAGGGTTGTTTTATCGCTCTTTTATTAAAACGCACTGAAAATTCATTGATATAAACTAAGATTTTTTATCGCTCTTTTATTAAATCGCACTGAAAATTCATTGATATAAATTAAGATTTTTTTCCGCACTTTTATTAAAATGCACTGAAATTTCATTGATATAAATTAAGGTTTTTTATCGCTCTTTTATTAAATCGCACTGAAATTCCATTCATATAAATTAAGATTTTTTTTCGCTCTTTTATTAAATCGCATTGAAATTTCATTGATATAAATTAAGATGTTTTAACGCTCTTTTATTAAATCGCACTAAAATTTCATTGATATAAATTAAGATTTTTTACCGCTCTTTTATTAAATCACACTGAAATTTCATTGATATAATAGTACATTACGATACTAGTGCGATAAAACTTTTTCTGACGAGTGAGAGTTTGCAGCACGAGCCGAAGGCGAGTGTTGTATCGTACGAAATTTTATTTCACAAGGTGCGAAAGAGGAGTTTTACGCGCGCGAAGCGTGCGTAAAACTGCACTTTACGCACCGAGTGAAATAAATTAAGATTTTGTATCGCTCTTTTATTAAATCGCACTGAAATTTCATTGTTAAGGTAAAGGACCCAGTGTCTGACACTGACCCAGATTGTGACAGGTGTTCCTCTAGCATAGCTGGTTCCCCCCACCATATGATATGCAGCCAATGGGTAGAGCGCGTTCGGGGGGTCACAAACTGCGACTCTTGGTCCTCCTTCTTTATCCCTATGGTTTTACATGCTTAAAGTGAGAGAGCTGCGTAGAAGTTGCAGAAACTGGGTCCTTTACCTTATTAATATTTTTCCAACGCTTGGATGTCTTGGATGCCTTCATCCAACGGGTTCCTGAATATCCCGATTAAAATAGCCAGTTCTCAACCACCCGAGGCGAGAGAATCCTTCGGGCCGTTTCCATTTTTATAGGGTTTAAAGTCAAACGACCGCGACCCCTCGACCACTCTCAATTTCAGGACTTAAACGGATTTTAAACGGGAGATAGCGAGAAGTGTATTTCCAACGCGGAATGAACGTTGCGACGTTTAAGGAAAATTGAAAATCTCGGATTCAACTGCACGGATTATCGTTGGGAAATGGGTACTTCTTTTCTAGCTCCGTCTCGATGCAAGTTCCGGCTGGGAGGGTTTAATCTTAATTTGTATCAATGAAATTTCAGTGCGATTTAATAAAAGAGCGATAAAAAATCCTAATTTATATCAATGAAATTTTAGCGCGATAATTTTTTTTTATTTATATCAATAAAATTTCAGTGCGATTTAATAAAAGTGCGGAAAAAAATCTTAATTTATATCAATGAAATTTCAGTGCGATTTAATAAAAGAGCGATACACCGACAGCGGTGGATGCGCGGTTGGCGCACGGCTCCGGTGGTCCCCCAAGTCAAGCTGATTCGTTGGCGCTCTCCCCAATATCCCGCGAAAAATATGTAACAGTTATTGGAAAATTGCGTTTTGGCTCATTATCCCTTTTTGCCTCGGTGTGCCATTTTGCCCCGCTCTCCCCTACTTCTAGTATGACGTCACTGCTGGTCGAGTGCGATATCGACTACACGGCACTACCTCTCTAACCCCATGAGGCACGATCCCTCTTCTGAATTTCGCTTCGCCGTCGAGAAGATGTATCAACGATAATGGACGTAACTCCCGAGTATCGTGCACGAGCTGAAAGAAAAGTAAAAACGAACAAAAAAAAATATAAAGTGCGGGAGCCAAGTCGGGTACAAAGTTAAGGTTTAAAAAGAAACGAAAGTTTCCTCGACGAAACTTGCCAGATCGTAGACATCGAAGATCTGCTCGTCCGGCCTCTCTCCATTCTTTAATTTCGCCCTCGCTCATATTTATCCAGGGTGCTTCGACCATCCCTCAGAGCACACCTCGGGCCTCCGGCTCCTCGTTCCCCGATGAAGCACTTAAAATCACTCGTTGATTAAAATTCAGCGTGACGAGCGAGGAGGGCTCGAGCGCCGAGTAAATTTCCCGTGAATGATGGACCACGAGATACGGAGAGTGAATTAGGAGATTTAACTAAAATTTAGCTGACAAGCTTCAAGCAGAGAATATTTTTAGCGTGAAAATTTAATTAATA
Organism: Ichneumoninae sp. A BG-2022a; assembly: GCA_030522665.1. NCBI lineage: Eukaryota > Metazoa > Arthropoda > Insecta > Hymenoptera > Ichneumonidae > Ichneumoninae sp. A BG-2022a. Next base: position 10,375 of record JAPYZC010004957.1, on the reverse strand, counting down.
TACACGAAGGTGTATGAGTGATATACGGTGTTCCGTTTTGCCCCGTTTCTTATTATGCTTTATTTTACGAAGGATGGAAAAATCATAATGGGATAGAACAAGCTAATGGCAACGAAGCGTCGTTCGTTGTCGAATGTGACAGTTTCATTACACTGTAAAAATAAATTGTACCAGATATTAAAATTACAAATCTTTTGCTGCAAAATTTACAAAAATGTTCATGAAAAATACAAATTTTATTGTAAAATTGCAACGCACATGTGTTTGAAGTTTCAGAAACCGTTTATGTAAAAAAGCTTCCAATACTGTTAATTAATTTTTAAACTAAATTTTTTTACAGTGTACCTTTATGTGAAAAGTCCCTCCAGTTTTTTAATAATAGTTATGAAAAAAAAACACACACACACAACTCTAAAATTTGGCTGGGAACATTGATATTCAAATAAATTTCGCACGAACATTAAATTGCTACACACAAAGATGTATAAATAAGGTGTTCCATACTGCCCCGTCTCTTATTGTGCTTTATTTTGCGAAGAATGGGAAAACAATCAATAGGGAGATAAAACAAACGTATTGCAAGAAAATATACTTCGTTGTCGAAAGTGACCTGATATATAAAAATGTAATTCCCTTTTTCATTTGTGTTCCAGTACGATGCAGAAAATCCCGGGAAATTCGGCGGCGGCGGTGAATACATTGTTCAGGCAGGCTTTGGCTGGACGAACGGAGTGGTTCTTGAATTTTTGAACGATTATCCACACGCGAGCTCGACCGATTATTCCAATTTTGACGACAACAGTGTTCAAACATAATTTTGGTGAGTAATCAATGTTACTGACAATAATAATTCTGATTTCAACAACAATAATATTAATAACTGGGATCCAATTATATTTATTAATCGAGAAAAAAAATTCTCATTACCGTCGAAAAAAAAAACATATATTTATGCACGGGTCATAATAATTCAAATTTCAAGAACAATAATATTAATAACTGGGATCCAATTGTATTTATTAATCGAGAAAAAAAAATGCTCATTAGCGATGAAGAAAAAGCATATATTTATGCACGGATCATAATAATTCTAATTTAACAACAATAATATTAATAACTAGTATCCAATTGTGTTTATTAATCGAGAAAAAAAATGCTCATTACCGTCGAAGAAAAAGCATATATTTACGCACGGGTCATAATAATTGTAAATCTCGAAGATCAAACTTTGCGCCGAGTTAGATTACGAACTGATTAAGAAGATACATCGTCTGGCAAACGTTCGGGCGAACAGAAGTGCAAAGCCACTTAACGCCCGCACTGAGACAGTCGCCTCGTAATTTTTTTTTAACGCGACCGTAACTTTTTTGTTGATCCAATAACAGGATCGCAAAAAAAAGTTCCGGCAGACGAGAGAGCTGGAACGAAAAGTGGGCGAACGATTCAGGAAATGGGAGAGATAAAAAAAAACACGGCCGTTTTTTATTTATTTTTTTATCTTCCACCAGAGGTTACGGAGAGTTTCTCGTAAACGGAGCGATACGTACTATCTGTCTGAGAGAGTCAGAGATACAGAGCGAGTGGAATTTAATTTTAATGAGCTTGCTTCTTCGCCGGAAATTCGCGTCCTCAGTACTGGAGCTTTCAATGCCGGTTTTTCGTCGAGTATGCCCACGGATTAAATCGGCCGAGCAATACATCTTTAACGAATAAAACCGTGGCTCGGTTGATGGTTGGAAATCAACGGGTCAGAGAGACGTGTAGGGTAGAGCGGGGCAAAATGGGGCAACGGGGCAAAGCGGGATTTTTGGGCAAAACGTCATTTTCCAATAATTTTTGGATGCCGGAATTCGCCCTATTGGATACATCAGGCTTTTCTGCCCAGTTTTGCCACCTTGTCCGATCCAAAAATTATTGGAAAATGTAGTGAAAATCCGGATGTATCGTTGGGACAAAATGGGGCATCCAAAAATTATTGCACTGACAAAAAGAAGAGTGCCTTTCTACTATATCGAATAGTCCCCCGGCGGGGAACGTTTAGATAGATAGTTTCTGATAGTATATATTCTATTGGGTGAAGTACAATTGTGCTTGCAACCATGATTTTTTTTGTCATAGTCGTAATTATATAATGTAGATGTTCCCCCTGGGAACTATTTTTTATCGTAAAAAGTCAGTATTGTTGCTTTTACTATGCAATTTTTTCTCAGTGTGGAAATTGCGTTTTGCCCTCACTGTGCCGTTTTTCCCCTCTGTGCCATTTTGCCCCGGTCTGCCATATAAGCAAGTCCCAGCTCAAATTGAGGACACTGGTCCGTTTTGCCCCACCCTTCTCCTATCTGTACCCTCAGTACCATGACGAAGTTTTCCGATATGATCGTATAGTTCCATCTACCCTTTGAACCCTATTTCGCCGTCTTTGGTTTATTGCTTAGTTACGAAGCTCGCCAAATGAAATGAATTCTTCATTGGTTCGGTACCGATACGATCAATACTGACGATTGGATCTTAAGGGCGAGACAGTTATAGCTCGTCAGTTGGAAGACCGTCGTGCCGAGAAGTACGATAACAAGGTCTCAACCATCGAAGTTGCAATTCGCAACAAGGAAACTCCTCGATCGTACTAATTGGGTATTTATTTTTCTAATCGTTAATCATATTATCTGAATTTACAGAAACTCTCTGCTGCTGTATATGGACCGTCTACGAAGAGTCTTCATTCAGCCAATGGTACAGCAGCATTAGCACAATTTTTTTTGACGACTAGGACAGAACGCAAAACCCATCAGGACATTCTGAGAAGACATCTTTGAATTGAAAAATTCGAGGAGCCTTTAACTGGAGGGTTGGTTCTTTAATTTTAGGACAAATCTGAAAAAAAACCCATGGTATGGGCTATTTATAGTTAATTTTTAACACGCCCTCCTACGCGAATGAGGACATACATGTTAGGGTAAAAGTGGGGAATATGGACCGGTCCATATATCATTGATTTATGTGTTAATCGAGGTGGGCCATATTCACCACTTTTACCCTATTCCTATACACAGAAAGAAATACCGTAATTACAAACGGCAATTACATACGACGTTTTATTTTTTGGTAATGGCAATTTTTGAAAATGAACCATACGTTCTTCTTTCTCCTGTTTGACTTATACATGTTATTCTTATACGCAGAAAGGAATACCGTAATTACATACGACGTTATATTTTTTGGTAATGGCAATTTTTGAAAATGAACGATATGTTCTTCTTCCTCCTGTTTGGGATGTCTGATTTTTAGTAATGATTTGAAAACATATCAGTATTCTACCCAGTGAACACGTTTTATTACGGCAATATGACATGGAAGTTACATGTAATGTAACAGTGTTATTCTTGTGATATGTAGAGAGTATATAACATGGAAGGAATATGTAATGATTAAATTGTTAACAAACTTGTAACAATGTTAGCGCAACTGTTGTAATAATCAGGTAATGTTAATGTAAAAGTGCGGTAGCGTTACGATTATAAAACCAGGCTCGTAACAGGTACAAAATATCCTATAACGATGTTATAATAAACACATAATTATTGGCTTCTCTATTACTGTAATAGGGCCAATCGACCATATTTAATTCCAAGAATTGAAGTTTATTATAGATCAATCATGATCCGTACGTGATCCGTCTGAACTGTATATACAATTTTCCAAGGATAGGTATGACATATTGTATATTTGAAAGCTATCCACAAGTCTGAGGGTCCTAGCTTCGAATCCCGCCGATGATACATAAATTAATATCGTTCTTTCTGAGATGTATTTTTTTCCACCGATAGAGTAAATTCGTTTGTCACTAATAAAGATGCTAATCCAAAGATGTAATTAGCGATAATATGTTTTTTTTAACTCAAAAATTGAATGTTACATTGTCATATAAAAACGATGTAACCCGGAAATATAACGGTGTTGTATTGTTGCATCGGTAACGGCAACGTCAGGCCTGACAAGGACCTGATAAGGCCTTATTAAGACCCTATTAGGGCCCGATGTAACGCTCGAAAATTTGTACTCGGGTAGTTTACATTTAACACTCTGGCAATACCACACGGAGAAAAATAGTTATGTTTCTGTAACAAAATGTAGATTGTTAATAATTTATTGTTGCCACAGCAAAATATTCGCTGCCACAACGAAATATTTTGTTGTCCCTATGTTAACCAGATAAATCAGTTATGGTAAAAAAATTCTTGTTGTCCCAACAATTTCTTTTCTCCGTGCACCTGGTATTTTCAGTTACATTACTGCTGCATCCCTGTTACATTACGGTGTTTACTGGATATAGTCGACAACTGTATTATAATTAACCGTGGAAAATAAAATCTACGATACGATAATATGGGTTAACTTAAGATGATTCTTAAGGCCAATGAGTTCGCAACGATTTCACTGTTTCACGCCTCGCGTACGCCACTTCTTTGTGCATAAATATGGAACATTTTTCATATTTTTGGCGTTGCAACGACAGATAAAAAAGAATTAGAACTGAGAATCGTTTGTGAACTTTTGGACATGAAAGTTTTAAAAAAATTACTTATTCTTACATCTCTCCGTACGGCTGTGTCTTAACTTTTCGATCGTCTAACGATCGCGTTGTTTTACGTACAAAGAATAAAACGCTAATGTGTGTAGACAAACAAAAAAGAACGTGAAACACGTATCATAGTTTTTCTTCGTTATTTATTAAATGTATCCAAAGTTTTTAAAAATTATCGCCATCGTCATTGCAATGTCATTTATTTTTATCATTTCTCGCCATTGTCGTAGCCGTTTTTGAAAAAGTCTTTCCGCACGATGTTGAATGTGACCGTAACCATAGGGGAGAGCGGACCAAAATGGTTCGCCGCGGCAGAACAGGATAATGAGACAAAACGCAATTCTCCAATGACTTTCGGATGGGGGCGATGCCCTAACAAGTTAATGGAGCGCAAACGGACCGAAAAACGGACACACCCAGAAAACAAATTTATTTGACGACCACCCTTTATTTAGTCCAAGTAAAATATTTATTTGATTTAAATAAATATTCAATTTAATTAAGTAAATAGTTACTTAAATGAAATAAACATTTATTTAAATCAAATAAATATTTAACTTAAACCAAATAACCCGTGGCCGTCAAATAAATGATTTTTCTGGGTGCACGTCCGTTGGGGAACAAAACGGACCGTAAAAAACGACAAAACGGACAGTACATTTTTTGTTGGCATTTGGTATTTTTTCTATTGCGGAAACCGAAAACGGACCGAACGCTTTTTTTCGAAAAATTTTCTTTGGTCCGTTTTTGGTTCCCGCAACCGAAAAAGGACAAAGATCGTATTTTATTCTGTTCTTTCATTAAAAACAGAATTAAAAGCACAACAACAAAAAAATTTAAAAATTTATCCAAACATTTTAATAACAAACGTTCGGTCCTTCCTCGGTTTCCGCAACCGAAAAAGGACCAATCCAAACGTGCGGTCCGTTTTACCGTTTCGTTCCCCAACGGACGTGTCCGTTTTTTAGTGTTTTCCCTAAAAGCAGCCGTCCGTCAACTTACTAGGGTGGTGGTACGTGGGGCAAAACGGGTTCGAAAGTCCGGATGTATCGTTGGGACAAAATGGGACATCCAAAAATTATTGGAAAATAGAGTTTTGCCATCACTGTCTCGTTTTGCCCCGCTGTGCCATTTTGCCCCGGCCTCCTCTACTCTGAACCGTCATGCGTGTACCGAAAGCCGTATTATTATACATTACAATGGCACACATATATACAGGCGTCAAGGTGAGAATCGTCCGCTCGTAGCTGGAATATAAATTAGTCCGTGGGACGAGAGCGAATATTAAAGCCGGAGACAGGGAGAAAGAGATTATTTCACTATTCTCTGAATTACATTCACGGCCAGCAGCGGAGGCAAGGATGGAAGGTTCAATTAATTCCGGGCTTCCGCCCGTGAGCTGAGCTGCAAATTTCTGCGACGACGATGAAGACTCCAGTGCGTACGCGCTGATACAGCAAACATTTATTTTTTTATGTCAAGTAAAAAAATTTTTTAAATAGTTTCAACGATGTACGTAAAAATTGGTGTATCTATAGTTTTTCCACGACCTCTTCCCGCGATGTCTGGCTGTCAAGTTCAAATGACATACCCAGTAACCCCTGATAACGTTATGACCAAAAAAATGCGATGCATATACAGTAGAACCCCGATTAACCGGGGTCGGATTAACCCGGAAGTGTATTACGCACGGTTTATTAACCGTGCGTCTTCCGAGGTTTTTTTTTATACTCGAAGCAAACCAAAGTCACTGAGTAGGGTATAGCGGGACAAACTGGGGCAACGGGGCAAAACGGGGCTTTGGGCAAAACGTCATTTTCCAATAATTTTTGGATGCCCGAATTCGCCCTCACATGCCCTTAAGGGCATGTGATACATACGTGTCGATGCTCCGACGGTAACAAATCGCTTTCCCTATTTTCTCCGTGATGGTTGATGCTTCGACCAAAATAAATTAGGTTTTTGTAGGCAATAGATATAAGTATGAAAACCTAATTTACTTTTGCTCGTCGTATCAATCGTTTTGGGGAAAACCGGGAAGGCGATTTGTTACCGACTCGGTCTGTACCACATGCCCTTAAGGGCATGTGACACATACGTGTCAATGCTCCGATGTTAACTAATCGCTTTCCCTATTTTCTCCGCGATGGTTAATTCTTGGACCAAAATCAAATTAGGTTTTTGTAGGAAATAGACACAAGTATGAAAACCTAATTTACAAAAGTGAACGACGAGAAGTAAAAGTAACACGACGAGCAAAAGCTCGTCTCAATCGTTTTGAAGAAAACCGGAAAGGCGATTTGTTACCGACTGAGTCTGTACCACATGCCCTTAAATATCCCTAATATTTGACCTGATATTTGACCCTAATATTGGACCTGAGTCTGTACCACATGCCCTAATAGATATAAGTATGAGAACCTAATTTACAAAAGTGAACGACGAGAAGTAAAAGTAACACGACGAGCAAAAGCTCGTCTCAATTGTTTTGAAGAAAACCGGAAAGGCGATTTGTTACCGACTGACTCTGTACCACATGCCCTTAAATATCGATTAAACATTTTTTAAATCTGTTAAAGACGTTCGTTTACCGACGAAATACTATTTTGCGGTTTACCCCGTAAAATGGTTAAAGATTTCAAAGGCCCTCATTTACGCGACGTGGTCCGTGTCTTCCGTTTCGATCGCAGGCAATGTCAAGATCGCGGTTACCTTTTGATGGTCTGTCACATCGATTGAACAATATTGGTATGTCACCAATAGCCGGTGATTGGGAGAACGTGTCGCGTCAATTGAACAATCAGTTTCAGAACTTACCGACGAACGATAATAACGCATAACATGCCGACGCAAATGGTAATGGTAATAATACGGTGCGCGGTAATGAAGCGTCGAGTGAAGCGAACGAGCACTTCTCAATACTCGTAAACGCAATATAACGCTATGCTTGTGCAGAATCAGGCAACAGCTTTTCGGCCGAGAGGTTTTCACGTTATGCCCGATCTTACGAATCGAATGGCGATTTTACCGGTCGTAAATAAAACTCCGGTCGAGGCAAAACGGTGGATTCAGCAAGTGGAGTCCTCGGCAAATATTCACGCGTGCCCTGAAGTATTTTTGTACGAAGCCAAGGTGGTAGGGGAAACCGGGGCGAAATGGGGAAGCGGGCAAAACGGGGAAGACGAATGCGATACCGATACGGGGCAAAATGGGGTACCCCAAAATTATTGCTATCAGGACTGTCTGGCTGTCAGGACTTTTTGTATCTAGCTGACAAAAGTTGCAGCGAGTCAAATCGAACGGTACCCCATTTTGCCCCCGATGATTTTTTTTAAACATCCTTCTACAACGCGTGCCAATACAATTTTTGTGTGACATGCGATGGATCTATGTTTTCGGTATCGTTGTAGCAGGTTTTATTTCTTAGCTTCCCCATTTTGCCCCGGTCCCCCTTACGTTTAAAGGGGAACGCCTTATTTAGCCACAGTTTTTTTGTGCAAGGGTAATAATGAAGCCAACAAAAGTTGCCGCAAGTCAAATCGAAGGGTACCCCGTTTTGGCCCGGATGGTTTTTTTTTTTATATTCTTTCAAAACCGGTGCCAATACAATTTTGGTGTGAAAATCAATGGATCTATGGTTTCGGTATCGTTGTAGCAGGTTTTATTGCTTAGCGTCCCCGTTTTGCCCCGGTCTACCCTATAGTGCACGACATTTTAGGACACACAGCAATATAGTGCATAAGCATTTTTGTTCACATATTTTTTTTGTACAGAAGTTTTTTTTTTAAACAAAATACCGATGTTTAACACTGGAACTCATGTATAATTTTTTTTTACCCACTAACTCATGACTGGGGTACATATGTACCCCACGAGTTCCTTCAACGTACGAGGGTCCGATGAGCAGTAAATGGATTTTGAAGCACATGAATCTCTTCGGCTTTTCATAAGGAAGAGAATGGTATGCGGCAAATTTGATTTTATTAAAATGTAAGGGGTGAAAATTACCCTTCCGGGCTGCTGGACCTTCCGGTTTTACCGACGAAAATAGTCGATTTCTCAATTATATGAACCCATCATATTTATATTTAAAATTTATATAAAAATGTATATTTATAAATTTATTTATAGTTACTTATAGTTAAAATTCTTAACACGCGCTCCTGCGCGAACAAGGACGTTCATAGGGTAACATAAAACACGTATCATAGTTTTTCTTCGTTATTTATTAAAATTATCCAAAGTTTTTAACGATTATCGTCATCGTCATTGAACTGTCATTTATTTTGTTCTCTTCTCGCCATTGTCGTAGCCGCTTTTGAAAAAGTCCTTCAGCACGATGTTGAATGTGACCGTGACCGTGCCCTGGACCGTCATGCGAGTCACTGAAAGCCGTATTATTATACATTACAATCACACACATATATGCAGGCGTCAAACTGGGAATGAACGGCTCGTAGCTGGAATGTAAATTAGTCCATGGGACGAGAGCGAATATTAAAAAGGGAGACAGGGAGAAAGAGATTATTTCACTGTTTTTTTTTTAATTACATTCTCTGCCTGCAGCCGACGCAAGGATGGAAGGTTCAATTAGTTCCGGTCTTCTGCCCGTGAGCCAAGCCGCAAATTTCTGCATCGAGGATGAGGATTCCAGTGCGTACACGCTGATCCTGCAAATATATATTTATACATTTTTTTATGTCAAGTAAGAAAAAATAGGTTCAATGATGTACAGAAGAACCTCGATTAAGGAGCGAGTCTCGCTGCGCGCTGACTTCGCATAAGTTCGACAACAATAAGAGAAAATTGCAAGTACTTCTTGATGGTGTAAAAATATGAAAAAAGCATGTATACTAAAGATACTAAGAAGATTCATTTTGCATAATAATAATTGCAAAATGTTATTAACAAATTCATGAAAAAATGAATTGCTTAACAAATTACCCGACAATAAAACTTTTTTTTAATGAAAATGATTCGTTTATTTTTCTGAATCCAAATGAATTTTTTCAGATTTTGAAGTAATCGTTGATTTTTGTTCTACAAAAAAAAATTATTTGTTTTTGCAACTATTATTATGCAAAATTAATCTTCTCAGTACCTTTAGTATACATGATTTTTTTTCAGATTTTTACACCATCAAGAAGTACTTACAATTTTGTCGAACTTGTGCGAAGTCAGCGCACAGCGAGACTCCCTCCTTAAGTCGTTACGCGGTCGGTTAAGGGTCGTTTGACCTGCTAGGGTTACCGAGCGAACCCTTCAATTTTTTAAACTAAGTTTTTGACATGAAATACCGAAGTTTTGTTTTTGTAGTATTAAAATGCGCGGCTCGAAGGGTTTAAAATAAACCTTGGAAAACGCATGGTTAATCGACTTCCCGGTTAAGCCGAGCCCGATTAATCGGTGTTCTACTGTACGTCAAAATTGGTGTCCCTATTTTTTTCCCAGTACCTCTTCTCGTGACGTCCGGTTGTCAAGGGCAAATGACATACCCCGTAACCCCTGATAACGTCGTGGCCAAAAAAATCGGACCCGTATATGGAGAGTACCAGTTGAGGCCCTGCAATTGACGAGCGAAATTACTCTATTTACGATCGAACCCATCAGTCGAAATCGCAGAGCTCTCTCAATTATAGGGTAGAGCGGGGCAAAATGGGGCAACGGGGCAAAACGGGGTTTTTGGGCAAAACCTCATTTTCCAATAATTTTTGGATGCCCAAATTCGCCCTATCGGATACATCAGGCTTTTCTGCCCAGTTTTGCCACCTTGTCCGATCCAAAAATGATTGG
>JAPYZC010004955.1:0-12823 GCA_030522665.1 Ichneumoninae sp. A BG-2022a | reverse complement strand
AAATTCTGATAATATGTCGTAGATTTCCATCCCACCGGAGAGCCGACTCAATGACAATGACTTAAACTGTCCAAGAAAACTACTAACGATTTTTAGAATTTTTAGATTTTTAGAACAGTGGTATTTCAAATGCCCTCAAACTGCCCAAGGAAACTACTAATGATTGAAAAAATTCTGATAATGGTTCGTAGATTTCCGTCCCACCGGAGAGCCGACTCAATGACAATGACTTAAACTGTCCAAGAAAACTACTAACGATTTTTTGAATTTTAAGATTTTATGCCCTCAAACTGCCCAAGGAAACTACTAATGATTTAAAAAATTCTGATAATATTTCGTAGATTTCCATTCCACCAGAGAGCCGACTCAATGACAATGTCTTAAACTGTCCAAGAAAACTACTAACGATTTTTTGAATTTTTAGATTCTTAGAACAGTGGTATTTCAAATGCCCTTAAACTGCCCAAGGAAACTACTAATGATTTAGATAATATTTCGTAGATTTCCATTCCACCAGAGAGCCGACTCAATGACAATGACTTAAACTGCCTAAGAAAACTACAAACGATTTTTAGAATTCTGATAAAATTTCGTAGATTTCCATGCCACCGGAGAGCCGGCTCAATGACATGAGTCTCTATTACAATCCGATGACCTTGACGGCATTGAAAAAGAATTATTCGAGTATTCCATGGAAGGAATATTTCGTCAAGCTCCTTCCGCCGAGCGACGTCATTTTGGAGGACGAGGTCGTTATTGTGAGCGACACGAATTACATAGCCAGCTTGGAGAAACTAATGGAGATCACGCCAAAAAGGATTCAGGCAAACTACGTAATGTGGAGGATCGTAGCCGATTCTGTAAGCTACCTGAACCGCGATATGCGTGCAAGAGAACTCGCCTACATGGCGGTGCTCAAAGGCGTGACCGAACGCAAGCCCAGATGGAAAGAGTGCATAGATGCAGTTTCCAGCCCTTTGTCGTTAAGCGTCGGCGCACTGTACGTCAGAAGTTACTTTAACGAAGAGGCCAAAATTAACGCCGTTAACACCATTATGGACATCAGAAAACAGCTCTTTAAGATTCTGAGACAGGTAACAGTACTTTTTGTAATAAATGTACGAGAAGCGTTACTTCCGTGCCTGCGGATGGTGAGAACTCTCTTACTTCTCACCCGCGAAAGCGTGCGAGAAGTAAGTCTGCGTGCGAGAAGTAAAATCGGGCCGATGTGCGCATGCCCGTGTCATAACCGTACGCCTTACTACAAAGCGCCATTTACCGGACCCCCGACATGCACGAGAAGTTAGGCTTCTCATGCATGCGTTGCAAAAAGAGTATTTTCAAAAGTGATTTTATCAGAAAACAAAAAGTGAACGTCTTACCCTAAAATCCACTAATAAATGCACGAGAAGTGTTAGGGGAGAGCGGGGCAAAATGGCACAGCAGGGCAAAACGGCATAATGAGACAAATCGCAATTTTCCAATGACTTTTGGACGGTGGCGATGGTGCTGTGTGGGGCAAAAGGGGTTTGGAAATCCGGATGTATCGTTGGGACAAAATGGGGCATCGAAAAATGATTTTAAGATTGAGTTTCGTCCTCACTGTCCCGTTTTGCCCCGCTGTGCTATTTTGCCCCGGTCTCCCCTACTTCAGTGCCTGCGGATGGTGAGAGCGACTCTCTTACTTCTCACCCGCGAAAGCGTGCGAGAAGTAAAATCGAGCCAATATGCGCATGCGCCGTGTGACAACAGGACGCCTTGCTATAAAGCGCCACTTTTCGCACCCTCGACGCGTACGAGAAGTAGGACTTCTCATGCATGCGTTGCAATAAGAGTATTTTCAAAAGTTATATTATCAGATAATAAAAAATGAACGGGTTACCCTAAAATCCAAAGGATTCGACTTGCAGGTGGAATGGATGGACGATGAGACACGTAAGAACGCTCTGGAAAAATTAGCCGCTATGTCCAGCAACGTTGGCTATCCCGATGAAATCTTGAAGGTCGACAAGCTCGAGCAATATTACGAGAATCTCGAACTGTCCGGAGGAAACTATCTGGAAAGTATCTTAAACTGTTCTCTGTTCATAAGCGATAACTTGTTCGGCAAACTGCATAAACCCGTGAAGAAGAATGACTGGACGAGTGGAAAGCCCGCGGTCGTCAATGCCTTCTACTCGCCAATGGAGAATAGCATTGGTAAATAGCCCGATACTAGTTTGTTTTAGAGGTCGCATATCGTGGTTATTCTATGAAAGTGAATTGTTTGTTTTTCCGTGCAGAGTTGCCTGCCGGTATTCTTCAAGGTGTCTTCTTCAGCAACGATCGACCGAAATACACGAACTACGGAGCGATGGGATTTTTCGTTGGGCACGAAATCACTCACGGCTTCGACAATACGGGCAGGCAGTTCGACAAGAACGGTAACTTGGCCGATTGGTGGGCCACAACGACCAGGGAAAACTTTTTCAAGAGAGCCAAGTGTATGATTCACCAGTATGGAAATTACACCGTCGATGAGATTGGGCTGAAGGTAACTGGACGATTTTTTGTGACCCAACGATTAAGAATGTTGTATCTGGCGTTGAGAAAGAAAAATTCGTGTGGTGCATCGTTTTAAGTGCTAAATTTAATATGTCCTTGGCTGTCGCCCAGATATAAAATCGATGGGATCTCCTCGGTAAAGTAACAATCGACGGGAGCTCTGGAACGCCCGCTGTGACCCCTAGCAAGTTGATGGACCGCAAACGGACCGAAAAACGGACACGTACGTTGGGGAACAAAACGGACCGTAAAAAACGACAAAACGGACCGTACATTTTTTGTTGGCATTTGGTCTTTTTTCTGTTGCGGAAACCGAAAACGGACCGAACGTTTTTTTTTTTTTATTTTGCTATGGTCCGTTTTGGGTTCCCGCAACGGAAAAAGGACCAATATCGTATTTTTATTCCGTCCTTTCAGTAAAAACAGAATTGAAAGCAAAACAATAAAAAAAATTAAAAATTTATCCGATAAAAGTTTGTAAAAAACGCTCGGTCCTTCCTCGAGTTCCGCAACCGAAAAAGGACCAATCCAGGCGTATGGTCCGTTTTACCGTTTTTGTGGTCCGTTTTTTAGTTTTTTTCCTTACGGACATGTGAAACGACTCAGTCGGTAACCAAAATCTGTAATGAATGCGATTCAGAGAAGGTAGATTTGTCGGGAAAAAGCAAAGCATTAGCGGATGTACAATTTAATACCGCCGAAAAGTCAACCGGATTTAAATGGCATTGATTCGAAAAATTCATCTATCTCTCTCGCACTCATATGTCACGTGGTACATCTTTCACATGGCCTTAAAAGCAGCGGTCCGTTGCTTTTAGGGGTCACGATATCGTAAACTACGGACACGTACATCTGCATTATGTCGATACGACCTATCGATTGTTACCGCACACTTTTCTCTATGTGCGATATGTCACGCTTTACATACGTAAACACAACGAATTACATTTGTTTCGTTTCGCTGCTTTCAGCTGAACGGTGAAAAGATAGTGAACGAAAATATCGCGGACAACGGAGGAATAAAGGAAGCGTATTTAGCGTACGACGATTGGGCCGGCAGAAATCCGTCCGAAAAACAACTTCCCGGACTGGATTACACGCCGAAGCAAATGTTCTGGATAAGCTCCGCTAACCCGTGGTGCACGAAATACACATCGAAAGCATTGAGGCACATCGTGGCAACGGATGTTCACAGTCCCGCTGAGTTCCGCGTCGTCGGATCTCTGTCCAACATGCCGCAGTTTTCCAACGATTTCAACTGCCCGATCGGCTCGAAAATGAATCCTATTAATAAGTGTTCCGTATGGTGAATCTCCGTACACGTACCTCGCGGTTTAATCTGCCTCCCGTTTTCAGTCATCGATGTTTTCATCGCACGTCACGTAACTCACCACTACGCAGATAACATTCGAACAATAAACGACCGAGTCCCTGTCAGGACAGTACCGCTTGTTTGTTTACTAAACCGACGCCATTGAAGACGGCGGAGACGAAAAAAAAAACAGAATAATTCTTGCTCGAGTTACCCGGCGGTCGATAAAATCGTAACCGGCCTTTACACCCGAAGCAACCTTCGATCGACTTGTGGCGACCGCCGCATGTTTCACTGCCTGTCAGTTTGTCACAAAGGATAAGAAAAAATGTGTAAAAAATTGTAAGACGCACGCAACAACCACTGCACTTTTGACAAATTACTGTTCTAAATTGATATGTAAATAATTGCGGGTAATTGCACCACTACGCACATTATACTCGAACATTAAACGATCGATTCCGAGCCAGGACAGTATCCTCGTTTGTTTACTAAAACGACGTCATTGCAGGCGGCGGAGATGAGAAAACGGAATGATTCTTGATCGAGTTAACCGACGAGCGGCAAAACCGTAACCTACCTGTTCGCCTGAAGAAACCTTCCATCGACTTGCGGCTGTAGCCGCATGTTTCGTTGCCTGTCAGTTTGATACAAAGAAAAAAATATTACTGCACAAATCGCCCGCCCTTGTATAGATTTTGGGAGGTGAGGAGATGATGGAATCCTCCGAAGGAACGTTTGCGGATATAAATAACGATACACGGGCGCAAATTGTCAGTGGTAAGCGAGGGCCGAGAGATGTCTCTGCCAGAACCTCGTAACAACGCGAATTCGCCGCGGTCAGTACTTGGATGGGTGACCGCCTAGCCGTGCACTAACTGGCGCATTGGAACCGTTGAGCGGGAGGTCGAATTCTGAGGATTGGAGTTCGCACTCGAAGTATCGAATACGAACATCAAGACTCAGTTGCAATGACCGACTGCATCGGCGCTGGTTTTCCGCAGTTTCCCTGCGCCGTCGTGCAAATGCGATACAGTATGGGGGGTAACAGCGGCTACGGCCGTGAACTTTACAACTGATTTGAAGACTAGGAAAACAATTGAGGAATAGCGGCTTGAAGGCAGAAAATAGCCAGAGCCATAAGGTGAATTTGAAAAAAATAAATAAATAAATAAAAAGCGAATTCGCCTGCCCTAGCAAGTTGAGGGACCGCAAACGGACCGAAAAACGGACACGTCCGTTGGGGAACGAAACGGACCGTAAAAAACGGCAAAACGGACTGTAAATTTTTTGTTGGCATTTGGTCTTTTTTCTGTTGCGGAAGCCGAAAACGGACCGAACGTTTTTTCGAAAAATTTGCTTTGGTCCGTTTTCGGTTCCCATAACCCGAAAAGGACCAAGATCGTATTTTTATTCTGTCCTTTCATTACAAACATAATTAAAAATAAAACAACCAAAAAATTTAAAAACTTAGCAAAAAATTTGTATGAAAAACGTTCGGTCCTTTCTCGGTTTCCGCAACGGAAAAAGGACCAATCCAAACGTACGGTCCGTTTTACCGTTTTTGTGGTTCGTTTCGTTCCCCAACGGACGTGTCCGTTTTTCGGTCCGTTTTTTAGTTTTTTCCCCTAAAAGCAGCCGTCCATCAACTTGCTAGGGTAACAAAAACAAATATCCGAGGGATTGTAAATCCAAGGACCTGGAGATAACTATCTTGAACTGAAAATGAGTCGCTTCGACAGGTGGCGTTCAGCCAGATATCGCTAATGTTTGAATTCGCCTAAAAATAATTATGATTGCGTAAGAGATAAGACAAAAAATTTCGAGCATGTTTTTTCTCCGCAACGATTTTGTAAAATGAAACACGAATTGTGAGGCCCGGTGCGTTAATCCAAATGGATGTACCGAGATACAACAGTAAGGTCAGATATAGATTGGATTAAAACTCAACAGTCTCATTTTCATTCTACAATTATTTTGTCAAGTTCTGCTTTCCGTTTTGTGTTCGTTTATTCTGTAGAAATGATTTTTATTACGAGCGCTTCTAACTTTCGGTACACGGGTTTCACGAATTCATTATAAAATCTACTCGACGGCTAAAAAAAAAGATTTTATGATCCCGGCCATAACGTTTTTAGTGAAATCCGTGAGCGCTGACGTTGGTAACTTCGGCATTGACTATGATTTGATAATAATTTTACTATCGTGTTTCGTGCGTGGAATCCCATACGGTATATCGTGGCTTGCAAGCCGGAAAAGAGACACCGAGGACAGAAATTACAATTTTTTTTTTTTTTACAAATTATAGAACATATTAAAGTATTACGACATTAAATTATTACGACACTTGTGTAAATAAAAGGCCGTTTTTTTCTTGGCGTGAAGATCTTTTGTTTGGCAAGGGGTCTCAAGGGGCGAGCGGGGTAAAACGGACGCGTTCACCTCTTCCACAGATTTGATCTCATTACAGAAATTGAAAATGGAAGAAACGCTCGTCGGCTCTAGAAGGCGCGCTCATATAGTGGTAATCGCAGTTTTCGGAGTTCTTCTGTGCATTGCAAGAGCGTCCGTTGCAGGTGAATATACGTTCCATCGGAATTACGGCATTTCATACATAAAGAGTAACACTCTTAAGGGGAAGTGATCGGTAACGTGAACTAAAATACGTTTTGTCGCTTAAAATTTTGTATTGTATTAAAATTTTGAATTGTCATCAGAACGAACGCGAGTTCCGTCTTCGATATGCCGAACGAAAGGATGCCTCGCTGCCGGTAAGCGAAAACTCGCTAAAGCACATTTCAATCGATCGACAGAAATTCGGTTATGGAAACGGCAAAAAAAAAAAAATTACAGCGAAAATGTACCTGAAGAATATGGACCAAAGTGTCGACCCTTGCGATAATTTTTACAAGTTCGCCTGTGGTGGATTTCTGAACTCCACTGTCGTTCCCGCCGACAAAGACTCCGTGACCAGCTTCAGCTTGCTGAACGACGAGTTGGAGGAGCAGCTGAGAACGAGCATCGCGCTTCCGATTGAACCGAACGAACCGAAGCCCTTTCGACTCGTGAAGAATTTTTACAAGTCTTGCATGAACGAGGGTGAGTCACGGTCGTGTGCTTCAATTGTTTCGACGATCGCATTCGTTTCACGAAACAATCCTCTCTGCGCCAGACGAGATCGAGGCGCAAGGTCTGAAGTCGCTTCGCGAAGTTTTGAACAAACTCGGTGGATGGCCGGTCGTCAGTGGCGATCGATGGAGCGGTCGCAACTTCGACTGGAAAAGCTCGATTTACAAAGTCTGCGACGCGGGATACGATGTCCAATACCTAATAAAGATATGTGTCTGGCCCGATATGAGGAACAGCACTAAACGATCTGTCTATGTACGTATGGAGCTCGAGATTGCACACTGATAAAAAGTACAGTTGAATCAACTAAGACTCGGGCAGGGACGTTCAAATAAATATTTTGTTGGTCGAACAAAATATTTTAATGACTCAAAAATATTTTGGTTGAAGCAACCAAAAAATTGTTGAACTAACCAATTTTTTTTCGGTGTACCAACAAAATATTTAATCGAACTAACCAATTTTTTCGGTGTACGAAGAAAATATTTAGTCGAACGTCCCGAATCTTAGTTGATTCAACCGTGTTTTTTATCAGTGCCAGTGTATCGGTAAGGTAGGAAACTTTATTCCGCCATCAATCTTCCATCGCAGATCATCCAGCCGGACCTCGGCCTGCCCAACGAGTATCTCGCTAAGGGTTTCGAAGACAAAATCGTGCAGGCATATTACAACTACATGGTAGACATTGCTGTGGCTTTGGGAGCTGAAAAGGAGAGAGCCATGACCGAACTCAAAGAATCCTTGCTGTTCGAGCTGCAACTTTTGAATGTGAGCCAATTCCGTGAAATCCAAATTACAATAACCCACAACCCGACCCATCCCGTACTCAGTCGGTATCAAGACCTGGATTCAACTGTGATCACGGATTCTAAAATCTACGGTCAAAAGAAAAGTGTCATCGAAAGCTGACATGTAATTCGTCTTCAATGACACTTTTCTTTTCGCCTTAAATACCATGGTTTGTGCAAAATGGTACATTTCGATACGAGTGCGAAAAAACTCACACAAAAAGTTGATTACAGTTGTTATTACTGACCATGGTATTTCTCCTGCTCTTAAGCTGTGTAAGAAAACTACCAATGCTTTGTAACATTCTAATGATGTTTCGCAGATCTTCAACCTACCTGAGAGGAAAGGAAATTCCGGTTACAATCCGATGACCGTGACTGAATTGAAAAAAAAATATCCGTACATTCCATGGCCGGACTATTTTGTCAAGCTGTTTCCGTCCAGCGACGCCATCATGGAGGATGAGGTCGTTGTTGTGATCGACCCGGATTACGTAGACAGATTGGAAAAACTAATGGAAGTCACGCCAAAGAGGATTCAGGCAAATTATGTAATGTGGAGGATCGTAGCCGATTCCGTGAGATTCTTGAACCGCGATATGCGTTCAAGAAAACTTACCTACATGGCGGCCCTTGTAGGCGTGACCGAGCGCAAGCCCAGATGGAAAGAATGCATAGAGGCAGTTTCCGACAAACTGCCCTTAAGTGTCGGTGCATTGTACGTCAAAAATTACTTCAACGAAGAGACGAAAATTGACGCCGTTAACACCATCATGGACGTCAGAAAACAGTTCGTCAAGATTTTGAAACGGGTAATAGTACTTTTTGTAACGAATTCAGTTTTTGTAACATGTGGCGTAAGAATAACTCTTACTTCTCACCCGCGAAAGCGTGCGAGAAACTAAATTTGCGTGCGAGAAGTAAAATCGGTCCGATGTGCGCATGCGCCGTCTCATAACAGTAAGCCTTGCTACAAAGCGCCATTTACCGCACCCCCGACGTGCACGAGAAGTAGGACTTCTCATGCATGCGTTGCACAATAGTACATTACGATACTAGTGCGATAAAACTTTTTCTGCCGAGTGTGAGTTTGCAGCACGAGCCGAAGGCGAGTGTAGCAACCACACGAGTTCACGAGTATCGTACGAAATTTTATTTCACAAGGTGTGTAAATGGGGTTGTACGCGAAGCGTGCGTAAAACCGCATTTTACGCACCGAGTGAAATAAAGAGTATTTTTAAAAGTGATTTTATCAGAGAACAAAAAAAATGAACGGGTTACCCTAAAATCCACACGATTCGACTTGCAGGTCGAATGGATGGACGATGACACACGCAAGAACGCTCTGGAAAAATTAGCCGCGATGACCCGCGTCATTGCCTATTTCGATGAAATCTCGAAGATCGACAAACTCGAAAAATATTACGAAAATCTCGAACTGTCCGGAGGAAACTATCTGGAAAGTTTCTTAAACTGTTCTCTGTTCGAGAGCAATAATTCGTTCGGCAAATTGCATAAACCCGTGGAGAAGAATGATTGGACGAGTGGAAAGCCCGCTGTCGTCAATGCGTTCTACTCGCTACTTGACAACAGCATTAGTAAATACTCCGATAATTTATTTTAGATGACGTATATCGTGGTTACTCTATAAACGCAAATTGGTTTGATTTTGGCGCAGGAATACCTGCCGGTATTCTTCAAGGTGTCTTCTTCAGTAAGGATCGACCGAAATACACGAACTACGGAGCGATAGGATTTTTCGTTGGGCACGAAATCACTCACGGCTTCGATAATACGGGCAGGCTATTCGACAAGGACGCTAACTTGGCCAATTGGTGGGCCACAAAAACCAAAGAAAACTTTGATAAGCGAGCCGAGTGTATGATTCACCAGTATGGAAATTATACCGTCGATGAGATTGGACTCAAGGTAGTTCGACGATTTTAGGACCGAAAGAAAGAAAATGTTATATCAGCTGCTACCCAAATACGCAAGCGCCACGAAGCGGACCTAGTTGGAACTACGCGAACTGGGCGCATGTCGCAAATATCGCCTCAACGGCTCCGGTTTCGTGGCGCCTGCTTATTGGGTAAGAAAGAGGAACTCTTGTGACAAGTTAGGTTTAACTTGCCGTCACAGTCAATGTCACATTCTGTGCTATAAAAAATATTTTTCAAACACTTAGTTTTTATTATTTTTGTTTTGTTTCGCTGTTTTCAGGTGAACGGTCGAAAAAAACTAAACGAAAATATTTTTCAAACACTTAGTTTTTATTATTTTTGTTTTGTTTCGCTGTTTTCAGGTGAACGGTCGAAAAACACTAAACGAAAATATCGCGGACAACGGAGGAATAAAGGAAGCATATTTAGCGTACGAGGATTACGTTGCTAGAAATTCACCAGAAAAACAAATGCCCGAACTCGATTACACGCCGAAGCAAATGTTCTGGATAAGCTACGCTAACACATGGTGCACGAAGTACACATCGAAAGCATTGAGGCACGTCGTAGTAACGAACGATCACTGTCCCGCTGAGGTCCGGGTCGTCGTAACACTATCCAATACGCCACAGTTTTCGACCGATTTCAAGTGCCCGATCGGCTCGAAAATGAATCCTATTAATAAGTGTTCCGTATGGTGAATCCTTTTAATAAGTGTTCCGTATGCTGTTCTTATTCGTTCCGTTTTCAGGCGACGATGTTTTTATGTCAATAATTAACATCACCTACCACTACGCACATTTTATGTATTTTTTCTGCTTTTTTCTGTTTTGTATTTATTACGATTCCGATAACAGAATGATGTTGTGATTGAACGAAGAGATAATAAGCTGTTCGTACTCTGCTTTATATTGTTAGATGGAAAGTTTCAATATATATTTTAAAAAACAATAAAACGATCCCTACTATCGATGTTGTCTGAATTTGGCGAATGGGGAACGACCTTGGTGGTTTAGGTGGATTACTTAGTTCGAAATAATAATCATAAAACGGCGCCTAGGTATTGGCAGTGCCAACATATTCGAAGGGGAAAGGGGAAACCGAGAACACGAGCGCTATTCGAGGCGTAGATTACTCAGGACTCTTTTCGTTACACTCGTGCTGTGAAGACGTGCCAAATACAAAATGGTAGAAACGCTAGGCGGCTTTAGAAGGAGAAATGATATAGTGGTAATCGCGGTTTTTGGAGTCCTTCTGTGCATTGCAAGAACATCTGTTGCAGGTAAATATATCTTCCATCGAAACTTCGGCGTTTTGTTAACGTTACGCTTTATCGCTTAAAATTTTGCCCTGCGTAGGCGTAGCCCGCGCTAGTATGAAATTGCTAGCGTCAGGGCCATCAGAAGTTCCGTCTTCGGACGAGTACACATGCCGCACGAAGGGATGCCTCGAAATCGGTAAGCGAAAAATCGCTAAACAGCTCATTTCAATAGATCGAAAGAAAATCAATTATCGAATCGGCCGAAAAAACTTACAGCGGAAACTTACCGGAAAAATATGGACCGAAGTATCGAACCTTGCGATAATTTTTACAAGTTTGCTTGCGGTGGATTTGTTAAGTCCACTATCATTCCCGGCGATAAATCCTCCGTGAATTCCATGAGTTTGATCAAAGATCAGTTAAATCAGCAGCTGAGAACGAGCGTCGAGCAACCGATTCAACAGAACGAACCGAAGCCCTTTCGGCTCGTCAAGAATTTTTACAAGGCTTGCATAAACGAAGGTGAGTCACGATAGTGTTCTTCACTTGTTCCAATTATCGCATTCGTTTCACGAATAATCATGTTTCGCCAGACGCGAACGAGGCGCAAAGTCTGAAATCGCTTCGCGACATCTTGGACAAACTCGGTGGATGGCCTGTCCTCATTGGCGATCGATGGAGCGATCGCAACTTCGACTGGAAAAGCTCGATTTACAAAGTCCGAGATGCAGGATATAATTTCAAATACTTAATACGCATAGCCGTCTTCTACAATATGAAGAACAGCACGAAACGATCTATCTTTGTACGTATTAATCACGAGATGTAGTTATGTCGGTGAGGTAGAAAACTTCATTCCCCCATCACGCTTTTATCGTAGATCGACCATCCGACCTTCGGCTTGCCCGAGGAGTATCTCGTGAAGGGTTTCGACGACAAATATGTGCAGGCATATCACAACTACATGGTAGATATCGCTGTGATTTTGGGGGCTGACAAGGATAAAGCCATGACCGAACTCAAAGAATCGTTGCTGTTCGAGCTGAAACTTGTGAATGTGAGACAAATCCGTTAAAGTTCATTACAGTTGTTATGCCTGATAGTGGTAATAACGTGTTTTGTCTGCTCTTAAACTGATCGTATTTTCGTATTAAGCTGATTGTAAGACCGTATTTTATCTGCTCTTAAGCTGATCGTTTTTTCATATTAAGCTGATCGTAAGATCGTATTTTATCTACTCTTAAGCTGCCCATGAAAACTACTTACGGGTTTTAAATTCCAATGATATTTCGTAGATTTCAATGCGAGACGAGAGGCGGCGAAACGACCCGAATCTCTATGACAATCCGATGACCTTGACAGAATTGAAAAATAATTATTCGAGCATTCCATGGACGGACTATTTCGCCAAGCTGCTTCCGTCGGGCGACACCATCGCGGAGGACGAGGTCTTTGCTGTGTCCGACCAGAATTACTTAAGCAACTTGGTGCAACTAATAGAAGTCACGTCAAAGAGGACTCTGGCAAATTACGTAATGGGGAGGATTGTGGACGATTCTGTACCATACATGAATCGCGATATACGTGCAAAAGAACTTGCCCTCCTGACGGTGTTCAAAGGCGTGACCGAACGCCAGCCCAGATGGAAAGAATGCATAAATGCTGTTTCCAACTCTCTGTCATTAGGCGTCGGTGCATTGTACGTCAAAAATTACTTCTCCGAAGAGGCGAAAACTAACGCCGTTAAGACCATCATGGACATAAAAAAACAGCTCGCCAAATCTTTGAGACAGGTAACGAGTATTTTCAGAAGTGATTACATTGTAAGAAATCGTAAACCGTGCACGGA
>JAPYZC010004954.1:0-24061 GCA_030522665.1 Ichneumoninae sp. A BG-2022a | reverse complement strand
ATTAATAATTACCAAAAAAAAAAAATCAACGAAAGTTTCCTGAAGATACTATTTATTGAAATGAAATTGAGAATTTTTAGTACAAGAAGGAGTATTAAAGTCATTTTTGTAAATTTTTTTTTCACGGTAGTATAGAATAATTGATTCATAATAATTTGTATTATTATTTTCGTATTGTTGCCAATATTAATACCAATACTAATAATAATGCTATTGTAATAATACATTACAATACCAGACGACGTTTAAATAATTGGACGCATTGAATTCCCGTCCGTATACATTTTTTCTCTTGAGAACAAAAATAACAATTACAAAAAAAAATCAACAAAACTTTTCTGAGGATATTTATTGAAATAAAATTGACAATTGTTAGTACAAGAAGAAGCATTAAATTCATTTTCGTACATTTTTTCTCAACGTTTATTTCACAATGTTATAGAATAATTCGATTCATAATTAAATTTAAATCGAACTTCTAGTCGAGTAAATTTCTAGTCGACGGTTTACCGTTGTTTTGCTATTCTAAATATCTATTTTCTTAACACTCAAAGAGTGAAACATTTACATGTTTTTCTTTCTATAAATAAATAAATAAATAAATAAATAAATAAATAAATAAATAAATAAATAAATAAATAAATAAATAAATAAATAAATAATAATTTGTATTTTTATCTTTTTGTTGCCCAGGTTCACCCACTGAATTCGCCAGCGAAGAACGTGGACACGATACGTCTGCAGAAATCATCGGGAAACGCGTACCACACAGGAGTGACAAATTCTTCGGCGACTTCGGGTGGTACGGGAAGCGTGAATCTATCGTCTCCGGAGAGCGCCTACAGCACGGGATACTCGACGGACGGAACGTCGCCGGGGGCGAGCTATCCACCGGAGTATTACATAAACATCAGAACCGGGACACATTACTTTCAGAGCAACAAGGGCGCCGGGAGCAGGGCGAAGAGGCCGGACGAGCAAAATTGCGTCCCGAGCAACGGGCCGGGAAATGAGAGGGTCGAGGTCAGACCCGCTTCCGAGTCGACCGCGAATAACGAAATTGCTAAAATGACGAAGGAGACGAAGCAGAGGGACATCAGAACGAGTACACCCTTCAAGGTGATTTTACACTCCCGCCTCTCGCGGGCGGGCCTCCAATCCGGGCGAATTTAATTTTCACTCCTCCCTTTGGTGCTTTTGCCTCTCTCTCGACCTCCGATCTGGAAAAGACCTCGTTAACTCGTCAAAGCGTAATATCATTTTTTTTAAATCTCCATCAGGAGTCGCCTTTCACGCTGACCACAATGCAATTTACCGTACTTTATTGATGGGATTATCTATTAGTTTTATAAAGTGACTTATCGATTACACTCCCTCGGTTGCTTCGGGGAGGGACGTTTTGGAACGGAGCGACGAAGCTCTTCGCGACACTTGACATTTTCACACCTCCGGCTAAATCTCATTTTCGAGGTCGAGAGAGACCGTTCTCTGTCGCGTCGCAGAAATTTGCCGTGATAATTCTCCCGCCCCCGAGAGAGCTGCAGTTTCGCAACGGTTGCCGAGGTACGCGAGGCGTCGAAGAGCTTCGTACACGTTGAGATGACATAATTACTCGCTCGTACCTTGCATTCGCTAATGAATAGAGCGCGCACCTGATGATAATTATGATTCGTGTTCCGTGTGCTTGTACACCGTGCTAAGTTAAGGGGAGTTGTTATTAGTCGATTTGGGATAAACAATACATAATTGTCTGTATTAATATTTCTTCGCTCTAGCGACTATCAAATAGGCTCACAATGTCGGATGTTCCACGAGTTCGTGACCCGGGTTTTGCCTTCACGACGCCCTCGCTGGACCGGCGAAACGTGCCTGCGGCCACTCTTCATGCCCCGCCACCAGCGCCTCAAAGCTTTGACGGGACGTCCATATATCTCTTCTGCCTTTTCTAAAAAAAAAAAAAAAAAAAAACGGAACGTGCATACATTTTATAGCGAGCCTCTCTTTTCCGGCACGGCGAGGCTCCCGCGGTTTACCGTGCCCCGAGGCTTCCGGTGCCAAGGTTCAACCGAGAATAAGACGAGGGGAAATGCACCGTTTATCCGTCGGGCTCTCTCGTTCCCATTTCGGAATAACGAAACCCACGTAACTTTCTGCATTCGCATTTTTTGATATAAAAGTATGAGCGATATCTCGCCTAAAACGTATTCTCGGATTTTCGGAGTCGGCGAGCTAGCAACAAATGACGGACGGGGGGTAGTTTAGTATGCAAATCGAATCGCCGTTGTCTGGCAATGTGCGCGGTGGGATCGCCGGGAGGGGTGGAACGAAAAAGAAAGAGGGGTGTAGCTGCCAGTCCGATTCTCGCTGCGAGGACGCTGTACATGTAGACGGAATCGGAGATAGGCTTTCAGCGGCGAGAGAAATTTCGAATTCAGTCGAGTTTTTCCGAGCCCGGCTCTTCGTTAATCTAATAGCTTAATCTCGTTTTTGCAATTCTTCGTCTTTCGCCGAAACCCCCGTCTCGTTCGACCAATTTGCATGAATATGAATTCAAAATCCTTGTCAGACTCTCAACGCTGAAATTTATATTTCAGGGTACCGATGCGGCGATAAGTCACGCGCCGCACAAGCAGCCACAGCCGCAGAATGTTCATCAGCAGAATGTTCATCAGCAAAATGTTCATCAGCAAAATGGTCATCAGCAGAATGTTCATCAGCAAAATGTTCATCAGCAGAATGTTCATCAGCAAAATGTTCATCAGCAAAATGTTCATCAGCAAAATGGTCATCAGCAAAATGGTCATCAACAAAACGGCCATCAGCAAAGCGACCAGCAACAAGCTCCGTCGAGTCACAAGAAAGAATACTCGCTTCATCGCAGAACCGAGTCGTACTCGTTGGATTCTACGAGAAACACACTGCCGGTGCCCTCGTCGATTCCACCGCCGTTGGTATCGCCCGCGGTTCAATCGCCGAGGCAGCGTTCGAGGATTCGCACTAATCCCTGGCTATCGGCGAATTCATCGGGTTCGTCGAGCACGGCGGGTTGCCTGAAGTCCAGACTCACCCTGGACGAGACGTCGAGCAGCTCGGGCCTGAAGCTAACGGAATCGTCGGGCAGCGCGAGCGACGTTAATATCAACAATTCACGGGACGTTCAGACGAGAAGAGAATACCGTCAGGAGAGCCTCAGCGCGGGACGAAGCCCGTGAGTAAAAAGGGTCCTTCGATTATCCGCCCGAAGAGTTTCCGAACAGTAGCCCCGAACTGCGCAGCGAATAGAGTCACGATGTACAAAGTTAAAAGGGAGTTACATCGGAAGGGGTCGACTTGGCGGAGTTTCGACGCCGATTGAATTATTTCTTTATTTTGTGGAGTAAAGTAATACCCCGTTCCTTACACTTCGCCGCTATCGCCGCTGCACTGTAATAACGTTACTACCACGCGGAAACTTTTAATTACGAAAGTCTCGCTTTCCGAACTTTTGATCCGTGTACACTTCTCGGACTCTTCGGAGGTTCGAGGCGAGAGGGATAAGTTTCTTTCATCTCGGAGCTCACGAGCTCCCGATAACTAAAGCTCCGACTACTTTTGTCTTTTACTTTTTTTTTTTTTTTCTTCAACCAGGATCAATCAGAACTGGCGGATCTCGCCGGGAATCGACGTTCGGTCGAAAGTCCCCCTGGGACTTGTCAGACGAAGCACCAGCAGTTCCTCAGCGTCTTCGCTCACCAGAAGCGTTCGCTCGTCCGAGGACGATATAACGCTTAACGAGATGATGGGCAAGTTCGACGAGAGCTACGTGTACGAGAAGGAGACTGATATACTGTCGGACAGCGACCCCACGGATTGCGAGGATTACGTTCACTGCATGTCGGACGTGGACACCGGACAGGACGGCGGCGACGAGAACGATCCTTTCGAGAATGACTTTGATTACATCGACAACGGTTCGTTTCTCGATCTCGATCATTTGGACGACAATTTCCCGAACACCGGCCACTGCACGTACTTCACGTTCACGAGCGAACTCACGCGACGAAGTACCAAGCTTCGGGAGTCATTCCTTAAGAGGAGAGTCAAAGACGATAATTCG
Source organism: Ichneumoninae sp. A BG-2022a (assembly GCA_030522665.1). Taxonomy (NCBI): domain Eukaryota; kingdom Metazoa; phylum Arthropoda; class Insecta; order Hymenoptera; family Ichneumonidae; species Ichneumoninae sp. A BG-2022a. The sequence continues at coordinate 19,965 of JAPYZC010004954.1, read as the reverse complement.
CAGCACAGGTAAGGCGTGCCCTCACAGCATCGGACTGTTATATATTATTATTATTATTATATTATCAAACTTTACAGAAAGAAAGTGCAACACTTTATAAAATTTGCATCTCGTTAACGGAATTCATTTTTTGTTACAAATTCTTGGAAATTCCTATAAATTCTTTTGACTTACTATAAATTATATGTGAACATATATAATTATGATTTCGTGTGTCGATTAGAGTGTTTCACAAAAAGGACATTTTTTAAAATGTTTTTTTTATACCTGTTTAACCGTTTTAAAGTATAGATTTCGATCTCAAATTGAACCTCACGAAAGGCGGTCCCAAACAAAAAATTCTAAGAGGTGCCGAATTCAACGTTTGTACCAAAAAAATCCGACAATTTCTTTTTTCTTCGGTATAAATGACGAGTGCGACATTTCTTAGGATTTTTTGCCTAGGCCTGCCATTCGCGAGGTTTAATTTCCGATTAAAATGTATACTTTTGGGAAGTGGAAACAATTTGTTTCAACAACTGGACATTTTTAGACTTTTCTATATACGAATTTAAAAATCGAAATCATTTGTATGTAATACAAAAAATTACAAAAAGTTAAGCTCCCACCCCGTAGAACTATATATTTTTAATCGTTAAATAATCCTGTGAAAGGCGGCCGCTGACTATTAAGTTTGAGAGGTGCCGCATTTTTCCGTTAAGGAGGCAGTCTCGCTGCGCGCTGACTTCGCATAAGTTCGACAACAATAAGAGAAAATTGCAAGTACTTCTTGATGGTGTAAGAATCTGAAAAAAAATCATGTATACTAAAAGTACTGAAAAGATTAATTTTGCATAATAATAATTGCAAAATGTTTTTTTTACGAAAATGATTCGTTTATTTTTCTGAATACGTATGAATTTTTTCAGATTTTTAAGTAATCGTTGATTTTTTATTTTTTTTTATAGAACAAAAGACTCCCTCCTTAAAACGTCGAATGCGGCACCTCTTAGGATTTTTTGCAAGGTACCAGGGCTTGCCAGTTGCCAGGGCTTCGAGCATTCGAAGCCTTGACCATCCGGTTACACAGGGCGTGCTTCCAGAGATTTTTTTTGAAGGGCTTTTAACTCTCTTTTAATTATTTTTACGGTAGTTTAATAAGTTCTAAACTCGTTTTCTGTTTCTTGTAACAGGTCGATGAGTGTAAGAAGCACCGCAAAAAGGCAGAGCAGTCGTCACAAAAAGCTCGAGGAGAAGCCGAGCGAGAAGCGAAAGAAGCGAGTCTCGCAGCGCAGAAAGCCAGCGTTCGAGAAGTGCGACGACATGACCGCAAATTTGAACAGGGTATTGGTCGAGCGTATGTTGCTGAAAAATTCGGGATTCAATCAGGGTAGCAGAAGCGTGGGTGGAACACCGATATGTCTCCGACGTAAGAAGCATCACGACGTGAACGAGAATTTCTCGCCGTCGAGGCATCATCAGAACGGCTCGACGGATCCGCGAACGTTCGTCAGCCCGCTTCACCTGGCGGCCGATAACAACGAGCAGATCGTCAAAAGACGCTCTAACTCGGTCAGCTACGTTAACGGAAATATGGTGAGACATCATCAGCAGATAACCGGCAGCGCGTACATCAGCACATTCGCCTCGGAGATCGCGCTGATCGAGGCGGACAAGGAGGCCGACAGAAAGTACCGGGAGCTCATACTGGAGGCCGAAAATATATTGGTGAACATGAAGAACACCTCGTCGCCGGTGATGCCCTCGCCGTCCCGTCGGATCCACAACGGCCTCGCGAACAAGAGAGTCGAGCTCATAAAGAACACCGAGCTCAACATCGAGCTCGCGTTGTCCAAGAGTCGAAACTCGCAGCCCGAACTGCAGAGCGGAAACATCAAGGATCTCGAGCACACGAGCCCGAAGAGACAGTTCAGCAATCAGCCCTGTTCGCCGATTCATCGTTTCATGGAGAGGAACTCGTGTCTGCCCAAAGAAAATGCCCACTATCGGCAGGAAGCACCGGCTAAATGTCCGGACTCGCCTGCCATGTCGAGGAGAACGCCGCAGGGCTCGCCGAGTCGTGGTAGCCTGGTGCAAAGTAGAATACGATCGAGCGTCGCGCAGGACCGAGACAAGGAATGGTCCAAGGGCGCATCGATCGGCATGAACGGAATCGGTTCGGCCGGTCACGAGGGAAGAACGCTGGAAATGGGTCTCTTCAACGGCAAGGATCAAATTCTTCTGGCCGCTCAGAAGGCTTCCGGCGTGGTGAACCGGAAGGAACTGTGCCCGAGCAGTAACGTCAGACCGACCAAGGAGGAAGTACCGACCTCGAGCTCCTCCGACTCCGACGAGCGATGCGAGTCCAGGAGGAGAGCACCTCTGATGACGTTCAGGTCAGTTTTTACCGAGAACTCGTGACGTTGGCAATCGACGAATTACATTAACAAACCGCCTCGTAAATAATTTCGCAGGTCCGTCGACATGGGACCCATACGGGAGAGTTCTTACTACTGTCCCCAGAGCGAGCCGGTTAAGAGAAAAGTGTACGCGGGTAGCGCCACTTATGGAAGGATACAGAAGAGCCTGGGTGAACGCCACGTCGTCCTGAGAAACTCGGACGGTGACACGGCCACAGACGACACCGGTATGTTCGTAACTATTCTCACTAAATCTTCGTATCTTCTACCGATCGAATTTCTTTGAAATTAATTGAAGAAAGGCATCGATGATGTCCATCTAGAAATAGGCATAATATCGACATTAAAGCGACGAGAACCAAAATCGCAGAGAAATCTGTCGTATATAAAGGGTTTGAAATGTTTAACAAACTGTCGAGAGGAATGAAGAAACGTATGTACATCGTTTCAAATAGAGTCGCAAAGAGTACATTAAAAATATTTTGTTTATTTAATTTCACGGGTCGAACTCTTTTTACAAAAGTATACACTGTGTGGCTGTGAATGCATAAATATCATAAGTACAATATAAATACTAAAATCTAGGGAAATGTTACGCTAATATAGGATCTAAAGATGTGATGTAGGTAGGAGCTATAAGCAGAACGGAAATTGTAACTGAACGAAAACTGAATAGAAGACGCCTGACAAATTCTTGCAGTATCTCCAGACAGTCTACGAACCCATTTAATTAATATATTAAAAAAGAGCATGACATCTGCCAATTTTCTCCTATTTTCAAGGCTTATTAGATCAAGTTAAGCTAAAATCGGTGCGTGGTTATGGTGCATATAATGTAATAAAATTAACTATCAGTGTAGGACACAACGAATAGCGTATAATAAAAATAGTATATACATTGAAAAAAAATATCAACGACTCAAGTAAAATTCGCTTGTGGGCAGCCAAAAAAAAAAATAATTGTGTCAATTCTACTTTAAATTCTTACAATTCCTTACGGGATTGGAATGATAATCTGTCACCTTGACAGTCTTGCCGTCATTGTTTCAACGGAATATGGAATTGTAAGAATTGAAAGTAGAATTAGAGTAAAGCATTTTTTTCTTCGGCAGCCCGCAAGCAATTTTTTTTTCAGTATAAGATGTACTACTAAGACTAAAAGATGTATGAACCTTTTGTCGAGTAGCTCAAAGCCAAGTAAATGCATTAATTAATTCATTCTCATTTCAGACGACTCGAGACGATCGCTGCGCGAGAAAGTCGCCCAATTGCGTCAGGAGAGAATCGCCGCCGAGGCAAATCTGAACGCTCAGGATTCGCAACTCTTTCAGCACCACATGACGCAGATCCGCAGACAAATGTTGATGCACACGATCGAAGGACTAAAGCGAAGCCTCGAGGACCAGTCCGCGACTCTGAAGCAGACGTGCCTGCAGGACTCCGTTCTTCACGACGAGATGCCTTGAAACTTTGTCAGGGTTAACGATAGCCTGGACTATGAATTTGTTCTATGCGACTCTCCGTCGGCGATGAGAGGAGAAACGGAGAATAGTCCTCGGCGGAACTTTCTCCACGATTACTCACAACTGTTTCTATAAGCGTGACAACGCCCGTTTAAAAACGCTTCCGAATCCCTTCCGGGATACTCGATCGACGCAGTTCGATGCGATTACCCCAACGAGGCAACGGATATATTTTTCTGCCTGTGTACACAGTGAGAAAAGCAAAAAAAAATTACGGCGTCACAATCGGGAAAACTGAAGAGACGATGAGCCGAGAGCGAGAGCACGAAAAAAAAAAGAATATGCTGCACAATATTTTCTGGGCATTTTTCTCGTTTCTTTTGTACGAACGTAATTGATATAACAGTTTTTTATACGAACAAAAACCAATGTTAGGTTTCGTCAGCTATACAGATCCATGCTCTCGAGTGTTGGTATCGGCGTTAAGCAGTGAAACTTTTGCGAACTGAGGAGAAGCTAACGACGGACGAAAGATTGTCCTTAGACTCGTTTTATTGTACGTGGATTTATTAGCGAACTTCGTTTCGTTTCGGTATTTAGAGATCGAGATATGATCCTCAGTTTCTCTAGCGGACAATATCGAGCTCTTAATAACTACTAGAAGAATTAGCGACTTATATAATGGGGCCTATTCCAGGGTATCTGTAATTCTAGCGTGCTTGAGATATAACTGGGAAATAACGAGTAAACCAAACAGTACGCGAGAACGGGATTTAAAACGGTGAACTCAAAGCAAACTGGTGTGTTAGAGACGTATCGAAATTTTAGACCCGAGCATTCCTGTAGGCCGATTCGTAGTGCGTAGTTTAATAACGAACAGTCAAGCAAGATTTTATAGACTATAATATCCTTTTTGACGAATGATGAAACCCGCGATCCCGAGTGAATACGGCCCGAACCCGATGAATCCTTCACTCTCATTCTATCGCAGACCAAGCCCGTTCGTGTCGTTGTATCAGCTCGTTTATCCGTTAGAATCGATGAGACGGAATTACCAGATTCCCACCCGTGAGTGTATTTAATTGTTTAATCGTTTGCATCAATATACGTTTATTTATCGTTGATACAATGATAAGTAGAACACCGGTGTTTCCGACTTGGCGCCGATATATTATTCTAAACGTTCCTATTTCCAAGCTCTTGATCGTTTCCCCGAGGTGTAAAGAGCGAAGAGATTTTTCACGTCTGACGATAGAATGAGCACGATCCAATCGTATACCAAAGATGATAATAGCGTAGAAGTAGCGTCGATAATATTCAATCCGCTTGTTAGAAAAAAAAAACCAGTGAGAGTCGACATTAATCGTAGAATATTTAAAAAAAAGCTCCCCTCAAATTCTCTTGTCTAAAAACGATTACATTGATTTCGATAGATCGTAACTATTCGCGGTCTCGCGATTACGACGCACATCCTCCGATGTATCTAACTGCCGTGGTTATGATCATTTTAGAACGAATCGGTAGTCATATTTCGGTTCAATAAAATAGACTGATAGCGTTTACATTTTCTCATTTGATCGACTAATTAGCTACGAGAATTGAGATCGTTTGCGAAAAAAAAAGGATTAAATAAAGTAAGAACGAGTAACGATAACACGCACACGGTATTCATTTGTATTAGATATTAGAAATTGTAATTGATGACACTAGAAGAACGTAGACGTAGAAAAGTATCAACTAGACTAAATAGAATTGTTTCGGAAGTCCTTGTTTGAATGATTTAATTCAATTGAGTTTATCTTATTCGATACGTTCAAAGAGCGAAAAAAAAAAAAAAAACATTCAGTGCAACCGACCCCGGTTGAAAACAAGAGCTGTAGTCGCGCGATAGCTTTATACTTTATATATCTAAGCACGATCCGGCATGATTTCTATTAGAATTTCGATGCTCCATCATTGTACAGATTTTCCGTATAAGTTAGAAACAAGTCGCAAATTGGAATAATCAGTTTATTTCGTTTGTCCGACGAGACATTCCACAGGTGTAAGCGATAACTGTAATCTCCAATCCGTAGGATACAAGTTATTATTTGTACCCGATACGTGCCCTACTTTATCATTTGCTTATGCCAAGTGTTCATACCCGCTCAGATTTGTCTCTAGTCAACGTACGGACTGCGCAGGGTATTGTTTGCAAATTGGAGAAAAAAAAAAGAAAAAAAAAATGTTACGAGCGAGGACTATTGTTGCAAATGATGCTGTCTCCGTAACCATCTGTTTACTGCGATCGATGACCTTTTTGTATATGATTATGAATAAATTATATTATGTTGTTGGTACGTGCTGTCGTTTTGTACTTTTTTTCCTTGACAAATATTTCCTTACAGGCGATCATCGAATATCGTGGCAATAACTATCACTTTACCCTCACAAATTTGTGCTCTATCTCGTTGATGCTGACCAGACTGTTTCATCTTTTCACAATAGTCCGCCCAATAGAGTCCTTGTTTGAATGAGTAAATTCAAATGAGTTTATCTTATTCAATACATTCAACGAGCAAAAAAAAAAAAGATTGGGTGCAACTGACTCCGGTTGCAAACAAGAGCTGAAGTCACGCAACAGTTTTATGCTTTATATATCCAAGCACGATCCGGCATGACTTCTATTAGAATTTCAATGCTCCATCATTGTACAGATTTTATTGCCATCTTCAGAGAGAATTTTATCGGTAGGGTAAACCGGCCAATGAATGGACAGTTAAGCAGACGAAAAAGCCAATGAATAGACATTTTTATGCACGTGCTCTTATGGAAAGTGTCCATTCATTTGCCCTGTCCATTCACTGGCTGGTTTACCCTATTTCCGTATAAGTTAGAAACAAGTCGCAAATTGGAATAATCAGTTTATTTCGTTTGTCCGACGAGACATTCCACAGGTGTAAGCGATAACTGTAATCTCCCATCCGTAGGATACAAGTTATTATTTGTACCCAATATATGCCCCACTTTATCATTTGCTTATGCCAAGTGTATGGAAATTGTTTGCAAATTGTAGAAAAAAAAAGAAAAAAAATGTTACGAGCGAGGACTATTGTTGCAAATGACGCTGTCTCTCTAATCATCTGTTTACCGCGATCGATGACCTTTTTGTATGTATACGTTATATTATGTTGTTGGTACGCGCTGTTGTTTCGTTTTTTTTTTCCTTGCCAAATATTTTCCCACGGACGATCGTCGAACGTTGCGGCAAGAACTTATTACTTTACCCTCACGAATTTGTGTTCTATCTCGCCGATGCTGACCGGCTGTTTCGTCTTTTCGCAGTAGTCCGCCCAATCGCCGTCTTTCAGGTCGACTTCCGTAAAGGTGTTTCCTCCGTCGACCGCTTTCGCGGTCCAGCCGTCCCGCGGCCAAAAGCTGCTCGGCTCCATTCCCCGACAATCGAAGGTGACGATAGCCTTGAATTCGCCGTCGTCGTCCTGGCCGTACGATTTAATGGAATCTTCGATGATCGACGCGCTGTTGGAACGCGAGCACATCTTGCATTTGTTTACGAAGTGACTGACGGCCTTTTGATGCTGATCGGGAAACTCCTCGCTCAGCGAAACGTCGTTCCACTTTTGGGAAACCTCGCCGCAGTTGGAGCAAGTGAACTTCAAGCACCAGGAAAATTCTGAACCGGCGGGTTTGAGTTCCTCTATATTTTCCAAGGTCGCCTTTATCTGCAGGGCTATCTTGACCATGATTCGCGACGATGTTTACAACCGGCGAGCGAATTGTACGCGCTTGAGGTTATGTTGTCTCCGAAGTGAGAGACGCGCGTTCCTTAATTCATCCGTTTCTGTCGCTGGCCGCATTCGAGACGAGTTCCAAACACATTTGTTGAGATGTATCGCATACGTTCTTTTACCCACTTTCCTGTATTCCGTAATTCACGCGTTTCTTCCACTAGATGCATTCGAGAAAATTCATAAGAAACTTACTTTAAAAAATTATGTAAACTCATTTTCGGTTTGAAGATCTAACTTTTAAATTCACTTTAATCTGTGTGAAGACACGCAGCAAAATTTGAGAAATTCATTGTGACGTTACTTCCGGTTTGAAGATCTCATCTTTGGACTGAAATATTGCCGGAATGCTATTTCCAGTACGAAGTCATTTCCGGTTGGAAAATTCGATTTTAAATCCAGAAATCGCGGTACAGAGAATTAAAAAAAAATTCTACAGAATTATCTTCAATGCAGCTGATAGAAAAAAAACTTGTGGTTTAAGTGATACAGCAAAGTGGATCATATTTGATACGGCTCATATCTATGTGGAATTAATCTCAGAAATGTAGCTGGCGGTAAAAATGGATGAATTAAGGAACACACGGGAAATGACGTCGTCGTCGACGAACATCTGATTTCGCAGCTGCTTTCTGCAGTATTCAACTGTAAGTTTGGATCGCTCTCGTTATTTGCAAAAAAAAAACATTGTACATGACGTGTAAAAAAAACATCAATGAAACACAAGTTCAGATATGAATATATCGCATGTATTGTGTACATATACAAAACGAAGAAAATTTCTACGCATATGAAAACCTCGCAAATTTACAAGATTGTATTTATCATTTTTATTTCGGACCATGACTTAAAATATGATTACAAATCAATTGTATCGAAACAACGGCGGTGATTCATGTCAACTCTTCTCTATGTGTCTCGCATATTCGTTAAATCAATAAAGGAGAAAGAAAAAAAAATTATTACATAACAATTGTGCAAAGTTTTCCACCCAACGGATTTGAAATAATGAAATAGTCGGAACGCTTTAGCGGCCTGTCTTGCACATATCAATAAATCGACTATCGTGATTTCTAATAATGATATATAATTTTCTATATATACTATTTATATTTAAAAAAAAAATGTTCATCCGTCTGCGTTATCTTCCCTCGGAATCTACGGGTTATTTGGAAGAGACTAATTCGGGAAGATGTTTGTACACAAAGTTTCATCGTAAGGAAGTCGCCGAAGGGTCGTTAACGTATTAATCTACATACGACCTCGTCAATTTTGTCGTCGTCTTTGTGATGAAATTATTATGCGGTATCGTCTAAGAACACGAACGGGATCTCCGACAGAAATACCACCGAGTGCAAATATTGAAAAACAAGCGTGTAGGCGGTTGTTATTAAGCATAATTTTCGTCTCGATTGGTTGAGTTACATTGTTTTTTTTTCTTTATACGCATAAGCTACACGAACAATAAAGCTTTGCGTACTTCCGATTACTCGGTCGCCGAGGATAATATATTATTTTCGTTACATCTGGCTCACACAACGACCAACGGTTATCGCTTAAAAACTGGAAAGTAAAGTAAACCACGCAGCAAACCAGACACAGGCCTTACAGGGAGACATATAGAGAGAGGAAGAGAGAGATATAGAAAGAGAGAGAAACAGAGGGAAAAATATAAATTGGATAATTTTCCGTCAATCTTTACTAATAATTAAAATTGCCTTATGAATTCTTACTTGGAAAATTGTACCAGCCCAAAATCGAATAAGCCTCGAGTATTTTTTTTTTTTTTTTTTTTTTTTTCGTTAAGTACACCACGTTACTTTGTCCAGATTTATGTTAATTTATTCTCAAATTGTCTGCATAATTTATTTTCTTTTTACACAGAATTTGTCACTTTTCTTTTCATCTCCCGTTAAGCTATGTACATACAGATAATCGTAGTGAAAGTAATATCGTATCTCGAACGCGACGGGGTAATCGCAAGTACTGCATTTATAATATATCGTGTCGTTCCTATCGTTCGCTTTGGTATTTACACTGGTGCTTGGATGCCCGTGCGAGTGAAGAAGCATCTCAATAAGGAAAATCAATTGAATCGAGGATCCTTCAGTTATCCGAAACGTGCCGTGTCACAGCAGCAAGCAGTACCGAGCATTATTATGGGCGTGTAGCGTGTAACTGAACCGCTTAAGCGCCAAGTAAAAAAAAAGAGAATTAAAGTGTCGGAGTCCAAGTGTCGTTAGGACCAAAGTCGATATGAATTATGAAAAAAAAAAAAAAAACAAAAAAAAACAAATAAAGAACAGTACATGTACTTTGGAAGGTATACCGTACCTTGTATACCTCGGTGAAACGTCTAAAATAAACGCAAAAGCAATTTGCAATCGGTATCGTCGGTAACGCGTCGTCGCTCCATTGTCCCTGTTCCCACGTTACACGTTATCCACTATGAGAATACGCAACGGTAACGGCAGTGGCTACCGTCGGCTCGCGGATCCGATCCGCGGCATCCGAAGCACCTCTAATTCGTATCCCGATATTCCTCGTATTAAATTACAACAAATGATATTACAATATCCGGCTAATCGAGGCGGGCTTTCCTCCCAAGGTCAGTCAGGGTTAAGCGTGATGAGGAGAGGTGTCGCGAGGCGAAGCGGCTCTCCGAGACAATAATAAAAAAAAGGAAAGCCCCCTCGTCCAAATTCGGGAAATTATCGATACTCGAGTAGATNNAAAAAAGAAAAAAAAAAAAAAAAAAAAAAAAAAAATCTCACTCCGAGGGTCCTTGGCCCCAGCGTGACTTTGTCCTTGGTGTTTTAACCGGCGTTACCGGAGCGAGCTGCGTACCGTCCTCGCACACTTTGCGCTTCACACTGAGAACGATGCCGCTCTTGGGTACGAACTTTTGTGGACTCGTGGTCGGCGGTGTACTCGGAAAGACCGGTAGTTCCTCGTCCTCGAGGCCGGGCGGCTTCGGCTGGGTGGAAGCGAAGTTGCAGCTCGTCTTCTTCGCGCCGCTGTCCATGAGATTCGGAGACGGGTAGGCGACGGGTATGTCGGGCGTGGATTCTTGAAGGCCCGGAAAGACGGTGGCGGCAGGAACCGTCGTCGACGAGGGCGACGAGAACGGCACGGGCACCTTGACCGGTGAACTCTGGACGATCGCCGGAAGACTCGCCGACGCGGCGTACTCGGCCGGATACTCCGCCAATTGTTCCTCGGCTTTTTTAATGAGATCGAGCTCGCTCAGCGACCCGAGAGTGCTCTTGGTCTCCCTCGCTGGGGAGGGCGTGTTCTCCGGAAATATCGGCTTGTCGATCGAAGCCGCCCTCTCGGCGGGGCAATTCTTTATGAAGGTCGGCGTGTACTTGTCGGGCTTCTGATAGACCGAGGAGTTCACCGACGTGAGGAAAGTCGCGCTCGGTTTCGACGGCAAGTACGGATCGACCTTCGATATCTCCTGGCGCTTCACGTTCGCGAGGATCTCCTGGAGATTCGGTGGAATCGTTATGTCGGAGACCTTGTCGAGAATGGGCTGGGTGAACTTTGCGATTCCGGGCGGCGGCGGCGTGAACGAGCGCGCGTCCGTCGGACTGTAAGCCTCGTCCATGTCGGCGATGTCCGGAGGGTCGAGGCCCAGACCCTGAAAACAAATCATTCGTGTTACATTATTTATTAAAAATAAAAAAAAATAAAAATAAATGAAAATAAAAAACAAGGATCTCGAAGGCGACAAACATGCAGTACGAATATCCACGGGGCAGGGGGACGGATTTCTAGATCGAGCAGGAAAGAGCGCCGAAACAGGTGGCTCATTCGCGGGACGTTCACCCCCACAAACACACACACACACACACACACACACATATTCTAATCGATCGAAAGACCAAAAGAGAGCTTTTAGTTTTGGAGAAATATATCTCATCTATTTCGTTTGAAAACTGTCTCGTACAGAAACGCGCATCGGCGCGTCGACAATCACATTCGACGGAAGAATCGTATTTCGAAAGTCGAGGTTTCCGGCAGCGTGCAGAATTCTTTAGGGACAACATCCGTGCGACCGAGCGACAATCGAGGAGTATCGACGATGGACGAGGGTTCAGCGGGTAGAAAGAAATTTTATTTACAACAACGTTCCGACAGGAGAGCGTTTGACAATCTCGGTGGTAAATAAGCCTTTGAAAGAGTCTCACCGGCAGAGTGGTGGTCGTCGCGTCGCCGAGGAACGACGAGCTGATACTCTGTATCTGTTGCTTCTGTTCCTCGATCTGGCGATTGAGCTCGTCCATCTTTCGTTGAAGTTCCGTCGAGTTCTTCGTCGGCGAGAGAATGCTCGCGGAGAGATCGTCGATGGTGGACTTGGGCACGACGTCGTTGTCGTCGGGCTCGTTGTCGATGCCGCCCGGACTGTAGGGCTCGTCGCCGTCGTCGTCCGCCTCCTCGACGATCGGCGCGCCCCTCGGCGAGTCCGTAATTTCAATTTTCGACGACAATTCAGGTACTATCTTGGAGATTATCGAGTTGTCGAGGATTCCCCTCGACATGCCGACGTGGGCCTTGTTGAGACTGTCGAGGGTGATCTGCGTGACGGGCTGTTTCTCTTTGAGAGTCTCCAGCAGGAGTCCCTTGTGAAGAGCCCTCGGCGACGACGGCGGCGAGGACGGGCTGTGGGTTCCGATCAACGGTTTTACCTTCTCCTTGGAAGCGCTCGCCGCGGGCTGCGGCTGGTTGCTCGATTCGGTCTCCTTCTTCACGAGCTTCGCGGGAATCGGCCCGCTCGGGGTCGTCGAGACCCGCTTTCGCTTTATCCTCACGATTATACCTAGAAGAAGATGAGGCCTCTGGTCCTCGAAGCCCGGACCAATGAGAGGCAAGAGAACCGGCGGTATTTGACTCTGTCTCGAGAAGGGCATTATGTAAAAGTCTTTAATATTTTTGGAGACGTTCCCAACGACACCCAGTCGACTCCTGCTGTTGAGGTAGCTGTAGAGAGTTATGTAAGGAATCTTCTCCTCGTCGTTCGCGGCCGTTAGCCTTATTACGAGGATCTCCTTGGAGCTTGTTTTCTTCATCTTCGATATATAGTCCCAGACGGTGTCGTGACTTATTCTGCCGACCACGTCCACCGTGTCCGGCAGATCCTCCATGAGGTCCTTCGCGTGACCGCTCACCTCTTGGGCGGTGATGAAGAACTTCGCCACGTCGACCATGTTGACGAAACCGCGCCAGACCGTCTGCGAGGGACCCTTGGAGACCTGCTTTCCCGTTAACTGGGGCTCGGGCTCTTTCTCCCGCTCCGGTTCCTCGTTTATGTCGGGGGTCTTTATGTTCACCGTCGAGCTCGGCTCTCTGTCCGACACGTCGGAGTCGTTGCCGTCGAGGGTGTTGCTCGTCGTCTCCTCCTCGACGTGCCGCCACAGTCTGTCCTCGATCGGTTTTTCCCCCTCGGGCTGGAGTCCTCCGTCGCTCTTCTTGTCGATCTCCTTCTTGCGCTCCTCGTCCTTCTTCTCCTTGTCCTTGTAATCCCTGTGGCCGGCTCTGCCGCTTCGACTCTTTCTCTGCCGGTCCTTGTCCTTGGGCTTGTCCTTTCCCTTGTCCCTGTCGCGATCCTTGTCCTTGTCCCGCTCGCGCTCGCGACAACTCTTGTCGCGCTTGCTGTCTTTGCTCCTAGTCGATCGTCGGTCCCGACTCCTCTCCCGACTCCGGTGACTCGTTCCTCTGCTGTGACTCCTCTCCTCCCTCTTCTCCTTGACCCTCTCCTTGTCCTTCGACCTCAGACCTCCTCCCCGGTTTTTCTCCTTGTCCTTCTCCTTGTCCTTCTTCTTTCTCATCTCGTCGGTTCCCTTGAGCTTCTTCATGTCCTCGATCGTCGGAAGCAACGTCGTCTTGTCGTCCTTCTCGTCCTTCTCCTGGCTCGACTCGTGACTGTTCAGGGCGGTCACGATGTCCTGCACCGGGGTCTTCGGATCGACGTGATCCATTCCACCTTCGTTCTCGATTATCTGCTCGCCTTTGTGCGTCTTCACGACTATCGACTTTGCCTGGGCCATCAGATCGAGCTCGTTTTTCTTTATCATCTCCAGCTGATGCTTCGTCTCCTTCTCTCGCCACTCGGCCAGCTCCTGACTGGCCATTTCGTCGGGACTGAGTCTGACGACGGCGTCGGGCGTCAGAGATCTGTCGGCGATCTTTCTGAAGAGGGTGAGATTCTTCGTGTCCTTTATGTTGAACAGGAGACTCCTGTACTTGGCCTTGTACTTTGCGCCAGTGTCGCGAAAGTACTTGTAGAGCTCCAGTTCGATGTTCAATCCTAACTCCGTTATCTCCTCCTCGGTGAGCTTCAAATCCGGACTCGACGTTATTCTCGTCGTCAGCGACTCGGCGAGAGTCTTGCGAACGTTGACCCGTATCGGTTCGGGCTCCGATTTCTTGGCTGGCGGTGTCTTTTGAACGACTTTCTGCTGTGGCGGTGTCCAATTCTTTGCCTCCGGCTTCTTCGCGACCGGAGTCTTCGGCGTCGTCACCGGCGATTTCACTTGTTGCGGTACAATCTTTATCGTCGTCTGTCGCATGCCCGGACTCTTGGCCGCACCGCCCGGCACCGGCGATTTCAACTGCATCGCCTTCGGCTCGACGCTCGCTCGCTGCTGACCCCCCGTCAGTACCACGAGCTTCTTGTTACTCGGCGCGAGCACCGTTTGCTTCGAGCCCAGTACTTTTGTGTACACCATTTTACTCTGTAAACCCGGCTGGGCTCCCTGCGTCGACTTTACCTGTGGAGATACAAAATAGATACGTGAATACAACTGTGGTAAGTTTTTTCTGTTTCAAAATATTCCCAATTTTTTTTTTATATTCCCATTTATGTACTCCTTATATATTTATAGAAGGAATACAACTGTAGTTAGGACACTCGACGAGATGGCGACGAATACGTACGAGTTTGCCTATCCCTTGAGTTTGAATAGCCGTCACGGTTTTTCCGCCGATCTGTAAGGTGTTCAAGTTGTTCGGATGAACGACTTCGAACGTCGGATTTTCTTTGAGCCACGTCTTGAAATTTGATCTCGTGGGAGCGTCGGCACCTGTGAAGATTATCAAAAAATGTGTGAGATTCATAGTGAATAAAATTGCAGTAGTTTCGAATAGCGGAGGAACGTTTGTAACTAACCGGTGAGGACTTTGCCCGTTCTTCTCTCGAAAACTATCACTCTCGCCTCCGTAACCGGCTTTGGTGCCTCGCTCGGCGCTACTGCACTTTTCGTTTGGCCAACGGGCGATGGCTTGCTCTCTTTCGTCAGGGTTTCTTGCGCGTGCAACAGGATGCAAGCGTCCGAACAATATATGCTCGAGTTTCTCGCCTCCTTCTTGCAAACAACGCACTGCGTGACGCCCGCGACAGAAGCCATTCCATGATCGGGTGGGACGACCGGGAGACTCGCGCTCTTCTCGCTCGGCGAAATGCTCGGTCGTGGCGCCGACCCTTGCGCCGGTTGGTCCACCGGTACGCGGGGCGCTATTTCCAACTTCAACGGCTTGCCAGGCACGAATTGCAGTTTCGTTTGTTTCGAGCTGGCTTCTTGTTCTTTTTTCTTTGCGCAGTTTGGACATACCCACTCTATGCCCTTCTCTTCCATTTGTTGACCTGTCGGTAAAACAGAAGGAAAGAGAAAACAGAATTTAATTTTCGAACCCTAAAAAGTTGGTGTCAATTATATTTGCATTGTAGCCCTTTTTTTGGTCGTGTGACCAAGGTCGCATCAGGAAAAGTGAGCCAAAACGTATCGTGTACTCGTTCCTTAATTCATGCTTTTCCATCACTGTTTACGTTCGAAATAAATTCCAGAGAAAAATATAAAAATTTCTCTTTAACGTCACTTTCGGTTTCAAAATTTCACTTTTAAACCGGACGTGACGTCGCACCGATCATTTTTACAAAATCCCTTGTGACGTCACTTCCGGTCAAATGCGACGATTTTTAATCTGCAAGTGACGTTTCCCGTGTGACGTCACTTTCGGCTGAAAACTGGCATTTTCAAACTGGAAGTGACCTTACAGAGAATATTCTTTTTATTTTTCTCTGGAACGTATCTCAAATGTAATCAGCGATAGAAAGAAATTGAGAATTAAGAAACACACGGTAAGCGTTCTAGCGCCAACGATTCTCAGCCGCGCGCAATACAGGGTAGTACATTTAAAAACAGGTATTTCTAGTCGATTTGACTGCTGATAGCTTACCCATGGCTTTGCTAACATGTACGCATTTTCCATGAAACCAATCCTCGCAGACGTCGCAGCATATCATGAACCTATTGTTGTGCGGTCGTTTGCATATGCACCAAAGCCTGTCGGGATCATCCTCGGAGTCCGAGTTGTCGCCTTCGTCGTCTTCGTCGTCCTCGTCATCCTCGAGACCCGGCTGCCCGTCCATCTCCGGCTCCATCTCTTCAATCTCTTTGACTTGGTGATGGATCACATGCTGCTCTTGTTGAAGTTGCTGTTGTTGCTGCTGCACCATCGGTTTTCTACGATTCAGAAATATACAAAAATAGTCGAACGTTCGCAAAATTTTTACCCGTTGGGTAGTTGACGAAGACTCACATCAACTTCTCCTCCCTCTTCGGTGGCTCGGGTGTGCCGTGTTGCACTTCCGGTTTCGCTTGTAATCGCTTGCTTCGCGTCGTCGGTGCTTCGATCGGCGGTAAAGTTATGACACGTCCACCCCGAACTATCTGTATCGGCTCTTTCTCGTCTCTCTTCTTCATCGGTTCCGCGGAAACGGCTGCTGCTGCAACCACTACCGGAGCAGACGGTGCAGGTTGCGAAACGGGAAGCATGGTATTCGGAATTTTCGGATCTTCCAGGGTTTTCACCGTTTCTGCAGGAGGTTTTACCGATTCTGAACGTTTCATGCCGTCCTGTCCTTCAGCGTCATCCGACCTTTCGAAAGCCGACGTGGATAACAGAGGCTCCGGTATCGAAGCCGTCGGCTCGACAAGAGCGGCCTGTAATTTGCAATAACATCATTTATACCCTCATTGAAAGGTTCTTTTAATGAATAAACCGGCTAATCGATAGATCGATATTTAGAACCATGGCGGCCGTTTATTCCCCCGAAAAAATTCCCTGACTTTTCACGGACCAATAAAAAAAATGTTCTTGACCAAACTTCTAACTATTAAAAAAAATTAATTATGGAAATGAAAATGACTAATTATTGGTATTAATATTTAACTCAATTTTTTTTTTTCGAAATCTTCCCAATTTTTTTTTACGTTTCCCTTTTATGTACTTCTTATATATTTATAGAAGGTCCAGCGACAATTTACTTGTTCCCTGACCAATTTTGAAATTCCCTGACCAAGTTTTTTTTCCTGACTTTTCCCCGTTTTCCCTGACCGCGGCCACGTGAAAACGGAATAGCTCGTTCGTAACTTACATGATCCGCAAGGTCAACGCCCAATTCGCCCTGCAGATGATGAAGGAAATCTTCGGCGAGAATCTCCTCGGGTTTGTTCGCCACCATGTCCAATGTGGCGAGAAGATGTTCCGCCCCTTCGATTCCGCCTTTTACGGGAGCAAAATTCATATTTGTTATTAGTCGTTCGATAATCTGTGCGACGTAACAGCGGCGAGGAGAAAAAACAGCAAGTGTGTATCGACGTGTGAGTGTAAAAAGTAAAATGCAATCGGCGCGATAACGTAAAACTTACTCTGTTCGGAATTAATATGATTTGGTACAACAGGCTCTTCCGTAGATTGTGTAAGCTCAGGAATGCCCGTGGCTAAAGCTGTGTCCGTAGCTAACAAAAAAATAAATAAATAAAAATCACGATCGTTTCAATGCGAATCACCGATCGATACCCGGTGACTGATGAATGACGGATGAACTGGATAAACAGAATCGTAATAGAAGTTTCGGACGATGATTGTTAAAAAAACAATAGAAAAATATGACGTTGGGGCGTTTTTTTCTTTTTTAACGTAAAACAAGATAAATCCTCATCAGGCGTGGAGCGTGAGAAAATTGAGGGACCCGAGATGGTCCCGCGTCCGAACTCACCGGCATCGAGAGATGGCTGAAGTTCTTCGGCCGTTGGAACCTTCGACTCGGCTTTCAGTTCGTCGCAATTGACCTGCGGCAAAGAGTCGCTCGAGTCGATCGAGGTTTTTTCCTGTGTTTCCATATCAGTCGGTAGTCGTTCTGCCTGCATAGGTTGCGTTGCAATGTTCCAATTTTCCTCTTGACTCTTGGAACGAATGGTAGGCGAATAAATATCCGACTCTTGTGCGGAAGAGACTGTTGCAGCGCCGCTCGTCGATTCGGAATCGGCCGAAATCGGGGTTGCTGTCGGCGTCTCAGGAACTTCGGGACCCTTGGCCTCAGCTCCGGAACCGACACGGCGGATAATGTCGGGAGTGGAAAAGAGCGCCGGACCCAGTGCATCCACCAACACGGCGGGCGTCTTGCGCGGATCCTTTTTCACGTGTTTTTTAGAAGCTGTGGACAGTGCAAAGAAATGTATAAGCTCAGATTTTCCACAGTTACTGTCGAGACCCCTATTTATTTACTACTGGCAATTTAAAACTGATAATGAGAAACTGTTTTTTTTTTGAGGTCTACCGAGAGTTTCCTCTATTATGCATATGCAAAAAAAGTATAAGCTCAGTTCCTCCATAATCGCTGTGGAGAGGCTAATTTATTCACTACTGGCAATGTAAGCCTGATAATGACAAACTGTTTTTTTTTATACTTCTGCAGAATTTCCTCTAGGATACAAAAAAAGAAAATTCTGTACTCACTATCGGGAGTTTTAATCTCCCCAGACTTGGCCGATTCTTCCGTCTTTGGTACCGACTCCGATTCGGATTTCTTCTTTTCCTTCTTAAGTTCCGATATCTTGGCTTTAATCGGCAAGGCCTCGACAACCGTCGGTTTCGCAGACTGGTGCGTTTGTTGTTGTCGTTGATGTTCCTGTTGTTGTCGCTGATGTTCTTGTTGTTGTCGTTGATGTTCTTGTTGTCGCTGATGTTCTTGTTCCTGTTGTTGCTGTTGTTGCAGCTGCTGCTGTTGCTGCTCCTGCAACAACTGTTGGCTTTTTTGCCTTTGCAGTTCCTGTTTTTGAAGTTGCTGCTGTTGAAATTCGCGCTGCTGTTGTTGCTGAATTTCTTGCTGTTCTCGTTGTTGCTGCTGCTCCTGCTGTTCTCGTTGCTGCTCCTGCTCCAGCTGTTGCTCTTGCTGCAGACTCTCCAGTTCGGAAAGTTCTTGCTGTACGGAAAGCGCGACAGCCGGAGAGCAAACCGACGGATTCAGCGTTGCAGGCGTCGTCGGCTGCGTGGTTTGTGGAGATTGCACGGATTGCGTAACGACTCTTCCACCCACGGAAACTAATTTTCCCGTCTCCGAACTGCCGAGCTTCGTTTGAATCTGCAGCGGCATAGTTTTTCCGCCCTTATTGACAATTATCGATGGTTTCTTAGCTCCGAGATTTCTCATCTCGTTGGCTTTGACCATTACATTCTTCTGTACGAACATTACTTTCTGATTGTTCCTCGCTTGTCCCGGCTTCGTCAGGATCATGTCGCCCTTTATCATATTCGCGTTTATGAGATTGGCCTTGACCTGATTCGTCGTTTGAAGGGGTTTTTCTGGTATCGCGGGCGGGGACTCGTTGACCGGAGCAACTCCACGACCCGGCGAAGGATCCTCTTTCTTTCGACCGCTGAGAGTCTTCAGCTGTTTCTTCGCCTTGACGGGATTGAAACGATCGGCCCTCTCCGGCTTGTCCGGACTCTTCATCGCGTCGACCGCCGCTGCCATTTCCATGTCCAAGCGTCGTACCTGGTCCATGTCCATATGCTTGTTGGCGCCTCTCCTGCGGGTGGCCGTCATGCTACCACCGCGAGTCGTGAGACCTTTGCGGCCGCCGCGTGCTCTGACACCCCCTCTTCTCGGGCCTCTCGGTCCAAAATCCGAATCGCCATCGTCCGACGGAGCCTCGGACTCGGAGGACTCGGACGAAGACGTCGCCTCGGCGTCTTCCGCTTGATCGGCGAGCCGGCCACTCGGTGTACCTGTGCATTTTTTTAAATTATTTAACGCCGATTTTCTCTAAATCGTTATCCGATAAATGGTTAAGGGAAAACATCACAGAAAAGTCGTTTTGTGGCGTAGTCCCTTAAGACCATATGAAACCCCCCCCCCCCCCCGTCCGTCCGTCCGTCCCGGGCTCAGTCGGTATCAAAAACTGTAATCAACTTTTCTCACTGGATCTCTCATATACGGTCAAAAGAAAAGTCTCATGGGAAGCCGAA
>JAPYZC010004953.1:0-17443 GCA_030522665.1 Ichneumoninae sp. A BG-2022a | reverse complement strand
AAAAGAAAAAAAAAAAAAAGAAAGAAAAAAAAAAAAAAAAAAAAAAAAAAAACACACGACAGCCGGCCAGTGGGAAGAGGCCGAGAAACGTGCATACCCGAAAGTAGCCCACTTTCGTATTCTCCGGCTGATGCTTTCCATAATACTGTACGAGATGAGACGAGAAGTTGGAGCCGAGGGACAGCGGCAACGAGCTCACGAAGCCGCTACCGTGAGCCTCTTGGAACAATGCCAATACGAATTATATCCCGTCTACGTAATCGCCTGGACCCAGTGACAGTCTCGCAGCTGGCTCAACCCCCCCTCCCATTTTGACGACGCCTATCTCTTTAAACTTTTAACATTTTTCAAATATTTTAAACATTTTTTACATTTTTCAATCATTTTGAACATTTTTCAACGATTTTTTACATTTTTCAAACATTTTTCAAACATTATTTACATCTTTAAGATTTTTAGATCATTGTTTACATGTTTGAGATATATTAACCTTTTAGTAAAAATTTTTTTGCATTTGTCAAAAAGAAATGTTCTTTGTTTGTTTTTGTTTTATTCTTTTGTTTGATCTCCGAAGCTTCTTTATCGTCGAATTTGAACAAACGTGACGTTACATTTTATGATTATTCGATCGCGCGATGGTTCATCTCCGGCGAGATAAGCTTATTGGCTTTAAAAAAACATCTCCCGCCTCGCTGATATCTGCGAGAGCTGTTTTGATGGAGCAAAAAACGAAAGAAAGAAAAATGGCATGAAACATGATCCGTATCTATCGCGTTCCAGAGTGGGAATCCGAGGGTATTTGTCTTCCTTCCCGGCGGCGAGTTTGCCGTGCAACAAACACGAGCAGGAAAAGCACGTGGCCACGGTAGCGCCTGCGTGATACGTACGTCACGACGAAATAGAAATTTCTTCCGCGTACGGAAACGGGCGCCGAGCGGCGTGTTTACGCGCGGCGCGCCACTCAGTCGTTCGGCCGACGAGCCGCGACGCGCTGCTCTCCACTCTCGTGTACTACGAGCTCCGCGAATGTTTTCTCTTTCCTGTTAGACTCAAACATTTCCTTTTCTACTCTTACGGCGATGTTCTTACGATAAGATTTTATTTATACTATTTATGTTGTCTTTAATGAAATAATAACAATCTCAAACTCACCTTCATGCGCTGCATGCGTAGGCTGTTCGGTAGAATCTTCCTTTTTTTATCAAAAACTCCAATATCGAAGGAAGATCGATCGACGAAACTGTGCTCACACTTATTCACACTACCAGTCGAGGCTCGTTCGTTCGAGACTCGCCGCAAACAACACTCTATCTCTCTCCCTTCCAGTTTCACTAAAAACTACCGTGTTACGAATTCACGAGAATATCTCATTAATATTTATCAGTTTGGGGGTATTAAAACACGCTCGTGAATTTACAGAACCGAGAATTATGTTTGTTATTATTATTGTTATTTTTATCGTCGACGACTACAGTGGGTCACGTTCGTCCCTAATTGATCGACGAAAAGGATTGATGGCGCTCGTACGCCAATCGTAGACGCTGCACTGGCGCTAACGAGGCGTCATTCGCATCCGTAATGTTTTCGGGATCGAGAAATCCGAAGCCCGATCGTAACAGCTCGAGTGCGGGTCGATAAAATACGCAGCCCATTACCACGTTGCTTATTCGTTTTTCTTTTTTTTATGTTTGTTTTCAGTGTACCTTAAGAATAAAAAGAAGATCGACGTGTTTGACCGTCCGAGCCCGATGGCCGGAGTTTATCTGTTACAATTCAGCGTAGAGGGAGAGTCTCGCATGGTTTTTGATTCCACGCTGCACCGAAGACTGCTCTCGCGCGGCCTCGGACTGGCCGAGGACGGTCGAAGTCGGTGGTTTAGACGCCGAAAACGATCGAAGTCGGTGGCTTAGACGCCGAAAACGGCCGAAGTCGGTGGTTCGGACGCCGAGGACACGAACAGCCGAGCTGGCCTGCTCAGCTGTGCGTCTCACGTGTTTTTGTTTTTCCTTCTTTTTTTTTTTCTATCTTTCCTTCTTCGTATCTCCGCCTCACATTAACTCGGTTCACTGTCAACGTCGAAGCACCGAAGCCCCCATCGATGAACGGCCGAGCTCTGTCTCATCCGACAGAATATCTGTCTCAGTCAAACAAATCCATTTTAACCGGCGGAATTTTCGACTCACTGTAACCCGGCACGCTTTGCGCTTTCCGTCGAGAAAACCCGTTGTGTATTTTGCTGTTGTCGTTACTCTCGTATAACCGGGCCGAAAAATAAAGGTCGTAGAACGTGCGTACGTGTCGTGGTCTTTGAAATATCGCCTGTTCAATGGCAACGATGGAACGCACGCCGCGATGTATGCGGATGTCCCGCAGTACTGTCGGAGAACTGCTCGGTACGACGGCCGACGAGCGAGTGCGGCTCCGCGCTCTACCCCCACCGTGCCGACCCAGTCGGAGTATCCGCGCGGATCGGGCGACGGCAGCGCGCCGCTAGGAGCCGTGCGGGGCAGCGCGGAGTGGCGCGGGGTTGCCAGCGCACGTAGCGTTGGCAAGCGTGGAGCGAGTTACCCCAGGAGGAGCGGAGAGAGCGAGACGGGAAATCGTCGAGCTCGGTGCGCCCGAGGTGGGGGAAGCACGCCGCGTCGCCGTGGAAGGGCGTCAGCGAAGGTGGGGCGTCCCGCGTACTTCGTTTATATGTATATATATATATGTATATGTATATACATATATACGTCTCTCTTTCTCCTCGTTACATTCTGTCTTTATATTTCTCTCGGTCGCGTGTTTATCCCGCTCTCACTCTTCAACCCTACGAAGCCTCCCCCCCCCCCTTCGCTCCACCGAAAAACCCCCGCAAAATTTCCCACCGCATCCCTACCTTCCACTTTCCAAGTGAAACATTTCGCGAATTCCCGGCGTGCGAGAGAGGGAGTCGCTGAGCCGAGAGGACGGACAGACGGACGGACGAGTGGGGAAGACAACACAGTATTCCGTTAATTGAACGACTCTCGCGTGGGTAGGGAGAGTGAGTGAGAGAGAGATCGTCGAAGCTGTCCCTCAGGTTCTCTCCCCAGCCGCCATCCTCGCGCGGGAGAGCCGAGCGCAGCAACGAGGAGGTGGAGATTACTTGAGGTAATTACTCATTTTTATTATGCCCCGCCTCGGTGCGGACGAAGCGGACGAAGCGTCCCGCGCGAAACACCGCTGGTTCGACGGGGAATACCTGGACGAGGTACGTCGGTGTAACTTGTCCCGATGTCTTCGAATCTGTGGGCGGAAGCTTGCAACCCCGAATGTTGACGGATTATTGTTTACTTTGTTGATCTGAGGCTGAGACCGATTCGTCATTGCTTAGTCTGGCAAATATTTGCGATCGAGTGACAACAACTTAATTAGTTGGCTCAACAAATTAGTTGGATGGCAAACAATTGGTCGGTTGCCAATCGGTTAACAAAAATGCAGAGACATTTTGTTCTATATTGGATGAAGTCAGAATGAGAACCGCATCAGAATCTGACTATGTTGAAGGTTTAATTTGTTTACCCTAAAAGCCATCCTTTCGCATTATTCTTTTACTCGCAGTTGCGAATGCCACTTCGGTTACCAGTTTCTACCCATAGAAACATCTTCGTCGAGGATTCTCTTCTTCAAGTACTCCGCGAGGAACATTGCCCCCGTCTCTCGATGAACCTGTCAGTCGCCGTTTCCGAACAAAAACAGACGAGCCGAATGCTTGTACGTACACACCGCACCGTCCCTAAAGGAGTCGCAGTCGTCGGCCCCCTCAACCGGCAATCGTGTTCCCCTATCAGGCTTACCCCTGCAGCTGCGAAGGCGGCTTCGCAGACTCGGCAAAGCCGCCGCGGCACTTGTCAAAACTTTTATCTCGACTCGTATCTCTGCACCCTCCAACCCTGTTACTCCGTTACCGCTCTGCTGCCCCGCTATTCTCTCACGAAGAGCGGGACAGCCGACGTCATGGCAAAGCGGAAGTGGTGGAACACGAGCGGTGAAAGAGATCTGTTATATATAGAGAGTTCGTACAGCGGGAATACCTGAGAGTATCACTCGTTCGCTTTCGTCCCAAGGCCGTGAAGTCCTCGCTGAAGAGGTTCGAAAAGACAATGCCGACGAGAGATGCTTCTTTTCCTTCGGCGATAGTGCGGAAAGTAACGAAGCTGAGGGCAGAACGACGAGAAGAGAAGAAGAAAAAAGACAATGGACCGAGGCGCTGCTGGATTCTCTTGGCTCCCTGCTTACGGGGTTTCCGGATAATTGCGCGTGACATCCCGAGGAGTCTCCAACCAACAAGACCCTTCGAGGATCATGGCGGTGAGAACCGCGAATCGGGAGAGACTCGTATCTTTGCTGGTGACGATTTAGAATTCTCTCCTCCCGATTCAATACACGATAAGTCAGACCCCGAGTCATCGAGTCCAACTATAACGGATTGATAAGAAAAAAGGGGTTGGAGAAATGATCATTAAAAAAAGAACCTGAATCGGTCACACACACACGCACATACATCCGGGCATTTTTTCTAAATGTGATTTTTCGACGTTTTGGAACATTCTGAACATGTTTTCATTAAAATCTCGAATTTATTTATTTTTTTTACCAAAACAAAGCTTCCTCTATGAGGAAGCAAAAATCGGGCCAAGGTGCAGATCGGATGGTAAAAATGGTACCTTCCACGAGAGTGGTATCGGATGCGCATCGGACGGAGGAGGAGGGAGTCAGTCCCGATAAACACGCGGGCGTCCATACCACTTTGGAATTCGGTCCGCGGCTGCCACTGCCGGGCTACCGCAGGAGCCGTTCGAGGGCGGGGCGGACGTCAGGCAAATGAAAAGCATCCCTAATTTGAAACTGAGAGGCGAAAGGCAAACAAGTGGCAAACCCGCGTCGGTTCTCCGCGCCGCACTATCCCAGGACGACCATCGTTTTCGCATCCTTCTCACACTCGCGCGGCGGAGTCTCCGTGATCGTTTCTGCTTCCCTCGACGACGACGATGCTGCCGCGTTCCTCCGCCAATTATGGACCGTTTATATACCCGGGAGTCGGCACCGCGGGGGGCGGGGGAGACAGCGGCATCGTCTCACCGTGGCAGAAATCCCCTCTCGGATTGACGAGAAAAAAATCTCTCGAACGACGCATCGCTTGGAAGTGAATATCGGGTCCAGAGGTTCTAGCTCAGTTCGAGCGAAGAAAACATAAACTTGTAAATCCTCAAAATTGTAGGGTGGAGCGGGGCAAAATGGGGCAACGGGGTAAGACGGGGTTTTTGGGCAAAACGTCATTTTCCAATAATCTTTGGATGCCCGAATTCGCCGTATCGGATACATCAGGCTTTTCTGCCCAGTTTTGCCACCTTGTCCTATCAAAAAAATTATTGGAAAATTTAGTTTTGCCCCGTTGCCCCATTTTGCCCCGCTCTCCCCTGCTATCCAGGCTAAAAGTCCACATGGAAAAATAATAAAATATCATAATTTTTTTACAATTTTTTCCTAATAAAAATTGCGCGCCAGCCAACGACACTGTCTCTATCCTCCCCATCTTCCAGACCCATCGTTCCAACGATATTTTCCACGAAAATAAATCGTAAAAGGAATCACGCACGATTGCTCGTTCAACCAATCGAGAACGGGATCACGCGGTTCGCATGTGCGGTGGGTGCATGAAAAGGAGAATCGCACACGGGAGCTTCGGCATTCGGAAGCACAGGGAGAGGACGTACACGAGAGGAAAAAAAAAAAATTGACGAGGGGTCGAAGGAAAAGTCGTAGCAGCCCCCAGGTTGCTATCGCTGCGGTGTGACCCTTGAAACCTTAGGATGCACGGAAGGCGGGGGTGGAGGGTGAAAAAAATATTGAAAAGCAAGGACGCGAGGGGGGGTGGTTGCGTTACTCCTGTGCTCTCTTGGTGAACGGGAACTCTCGGGGGTGATCAAGAGGGCCAATTACGCGCGAGGGGGCGCGGTAGGCCGCAGTGCCGCGGAATACACACTCGTCTGCATACGTGGAGAACGTATGAGGCAGGGTGAAGAGAGAAGAGCGCGGAAGGTACTCGAGGGCAGAGTACAGCGCGTTCACCCCCTTCGTAGCTACGTAAAGGTACGGCACAGACGAGCCGGTGGCATCGGGTTAGGGTGGATGGAGGGCGAGGTGAGGGCGAGGAGTCACTCACTCTCTCGCCCCGGCGGGGCGCGGAGGAGAAAAGAGGGTTCGGAGTACATATCGGCGGAAGCGCGTGTGCCTGTTGACGTCCTCGTCGTTCTTTCGTTAATGCTATTGCCCCCCGGTGTATAGGTATACACCGGGCCCTACGCTATACTTACTGCCGTCGCGGTTAAGAGAGCCCATATGTTCGCATTACGAACGAATGAGTGTACACACGTCATAATGGCGGAGCAAGAGTACTGCCATAGCCGGCATGTGAATACAGCGAACGCTATACAGCGACGGCCCTATACATAACGCATGGCTCATGTGCACATGTATGGAGGTCCGCGTTCTCGAGCACTAATAACATCAGAGGGAGGGTAGTTGGCGAAACCGTTTAAGAATTAAGGGGGTGCTTTTTTGTATACGTTCGATTTAATCTTATCTCGCTGTAGGGAAAGATGTTACCGTGATGATCCGATGTGTATGCACTTGATGTTAAATGGGCTCAGTTCTGACCCCTGATCAATGCAGATCGAAGCTCTGGTAGCGGGTTCTTACTATTTTATATCTGGACTTTTTTTTTTCTTTTTTTTGTCATGTATGACAATGTTGTGTTTTAATGATGAAAGATGGAGTAAGGAGAGTCAGCATTCCCCAGACTACGAGCTCCTTCTTTCCGTAAAGATTAAATTCGGTATACTGATCTCACGGGGAGGGGCTGAAATATTAATTCGTCTCGTTGTGCCGTTCGCCCTCTTCCTCCTGCAGCGGCAGGCACCCCTTTCAAAGGAACCGTTTTCAAGAGCCTTATAACGATTGTGTTGTTACGTTCACTCACGGTAGGGGGAGGATTGGGGGGGAGCACGAGGGTGGCTTACAAACATGTTACGCCGCTAGGTAATTATATTTACCTTCTCGGTTTTATTATTTACGGGCTGCAAGCAAAGAGGTGAGTCCTCGACTCTCCTTCTCACTTAATCGCTCTCAGCCCGGTCGACTCTTCTCGTATCCTTTCTCGTTTCGTAAAATCGCTTTTTCCCTATCCAACCCCCGTTCCTCATTTTAGCCTGAAAATATATAGTTCCCCTGTGACAATAGAAACGAATCTCACTGGCAATCGTTACCATTACGCACTCTGCGGTTCTTTTCATTCAAGCGTCTCTCCCCCTCTGGAGCACGCGCGCGTGACGGAAAAACAAGAACGATATTCCGAAAGCTCGCGTTATGAGGGTATACGCGGATTACCGAAAAAAAAACGAACGAGAGAACGGAACGGAAAATATCTGCAGCAACGATAAACGAGAAAAGACGAGAGGGTGGTATTGCGTGTGAGCTACTGATGGGGTGAGTTAGGCGCGAATGTGGCCGCGTTTTCGGAAGGGGATGAATTCACAGGCAACGCCAGGCTCAAACTCTCTCTCGCTCTCTATCCGTCTATCTATCCTATGTACTCTCGCGTACTATCCGTCCCCTTCCATTTTCTCCGGCGGTACACACAACAATGGCACAACGCCGACGCCACGGTAATACAATATGGCTGATAGTTACTGAGGCACATCGTTTTCCCGCTCGGTGATTCCCGTATCTCGTTCGCACACATCCCAACCAACTTCGGACCCTCGTCATGCATACACGTTTCCACAAACTAGCGCAGAAATTGCGACGAAAAATCCTGCCTTTTCCCACACGCGAAGCCAGTTGCCGGTAGCCCCCAAACTGCACAACGCGCTACGTCCCGCGCCACTCGACGTCTTTTTTATGAAAAAATTTCATTGTCACGGTTTTCGCGAGCCCAGCGGCGTTGGACATGGCGTTAAGCCAAACGAATTCTAGAAAACGACTGCCACACTGACGATTCCAAAGCTACTACTTGACAACTTCTATTCTTTCCTCTTTTTCTTTTTAGTATCTTAAATTATGTCGCTTTATAAACATTACTTTTTTTACTTTCAATCTCTTGTGAATTATTTGGAGAAGGAAAATATCACTGTTTCCAAAATATTAAGCTATGTTTTCCTAAACCGCAGGACTTCGTATTAAGAATTGATAATTGAATTCACCACCATCATCCATTGATAAAGTTTTATTTTATGTGGCAAGTTTCGTTATCCGTTTTTTCAAGAGAGAAAATGTTGGGTTTTCCACGGATCTTATATTATTCCAAATTAGCAGATTGTTGTAACTCGGGCGTCACGTGCCTGAGTCATGGACTATAGAATTTAAAAACCGGAAATTTAGATTTCCGGTGCCTCAAAAATCTCATTTCTCAACCGGAAGTGACGTCATACCGGAAATGCGTGACTTACGGTTTGGAAATCTCATTTTTCGACCGAAAGTGATGTATTTCTGGTATGACGTCACTACCGGTCGAGAAATTAGTTTTTTCGACCAGACGTGACGCATTTCTGGTCAAGAAATTAGTTTTTTAGAGCAGAAGTGACGCATTTCCCGTCGAAAGATGAGTTTTTTTTGCCCACGGCGATAGACCCTTTACGACGTTACATCGACGTGTGTGCCGCATCGAGGCCGGTGAGGACATTTCAGCTTGTCTCTGCAGCGGAAGTGACGTTGGCACCGGTGGAAAATTCGTACTGAAATTCCGATGAATTCCGAAAGGGCGAAAGGGATTGATGCAGGGGTGCAGTGTCGGAGGGGCAACAATCAGGGCAGACCCGGCATTACACTCCATTCACGGCCTCAGCGCGCACTATGCATGATATTACTATACAACGTTCCTCCTCCACCTTCCTCCCACTCAGTCCGACCGGGTATCCTCACCCCTCGAATCGTATTTGGCTGACAATTCTTCATTTGCGTGCACCAAACTCTACAGTGCGGCACGAACGACGAGCGAGGGTTACAAACCACTGTGCAACGAAATATCCAACAGATTTTCGCGATATCGTGGCCCAGAAGCTATTTTTGTAGCGAAAGGAAGAAAACAAATTAAATCTTGGCATTGATGGATCTACCGTAAATCGATTTTTCGATGATACGTTTTTTTTACTGTAAAATAAATTGATATCTATTTTGTTTGAGACTGATAGAACCAGACAGCAGTCGGTCGGTTCGAAGCTGTCGCTACGACAGGGTCAGACGGGCATTTCCTATGGCATAGTTAGGTACCCTCGTTCTATAGTATAGTTCACAGGCAGTCTCGCACACACATATAGTTATCCACATTCACGCGCGCGTAGGTATAGGGTATAAGAGGGGGTACAGAGGCCGCCGTCATTTGGACAGTATTGTCGGAAAGGGGTGTACGGTCGGCGCTGGTTTTCTTATTGCGTCTCGGTGTAGAATTTCTGCCTTTTTTTTTTTTTTTTTTTTTTTTTCGTGGAATCGTCGTGGCCTCAACATTTTACCGGAGAGAGCGGGAGACACGTGTACGTGCGTGCGGTCACGCGCTTTCATACACGATTCCGTGAACTCGCAATGTCCCAGAGGTCCATGCGTTATCGCTTTTAGTTTATGCATTGTTTACGCCCGCCGAGAAACAGAGGAGGCTAATTCGAAATAAAATAAATATATCGATGACTCACCTACGTGCCGCTGCTCTTCACATCGGTCGCCAGCGAATCTGCTTGTCGCGACATTTCCTGGAACACACGATAATGACAAAAATCAATCTTTCGGGATATTGCACACCTGCATAATTTACTACTTTTCGAGATACATTGAATTTTTAAAATAATTGTATAGAAACTATTTTTTTTCTTTAATAAATAATAATAATTGATCGAATACGAAAGAATCGATAGAGAGGAGGTCATCTTGCAGTTAAAAAATATATATATATGTGCAGCAGCGCGAGATCGAGAAGAGGCGAGGTACAGCAAGGATGACTTCGCTCGTACATCGCGTCGGCTCCACCCAAATTGATCCATATTAATAAGACGAGCGGGATATGCGCGCTTCGGCGACGAATTTTTGCATAAATTTGAATCGGGAGAGGCGCGCGGATGCGGCTCCCTCATCGCCGTTCCAAGGATTGCGAATTTGAATAATCGGGTATAATTCCAGAGTTTTCCCGTGTAAACGCGACGGTGGTAGGGGAAAGCCCGTGGAACACGTGGGGAACCGCGGACGGTCGCAGCAACGCGGGCGACGGATGTTCCGCTCGTGTCGAAGCGTTTAACTGACCGAGCCGGGAATCCGGATTTATAATGTAATGCCAGCTAAAAAGCGACGCGTTTGTCGGTCCAGCCGCCGGCCAGATTTGAATTCGGACTGAAAAGTCACCGAGGACTTTGGACATTTTTGCAGATCCACGATGGAATCTGGACATCGTCCGAGCACGTCAGCCGTTGGCTTTTCTGTGTTTTGCGTGAAACCTTTGCTCGACAAATTCGCTCGTGTCGCCGCAATCTCGTCCGCACGCTCGGCGATGCTCCGGCACGATAAATTTCCGATCTGTTGATCCCGTGAGACCAAGAAACTCTGAGGAGCCATCCCGGTATGCGGCCTCGGGCCTGTACACGTTATTAGTCGACCCCGGACCGCTCGGGCGATCCTCCACGAGAGCTTTCTCAGCGCAGATTAAAAGCAATCTTATTATACCGAATGACGAGGTCACGTGATCAATCACAAAAACACACAACGGAACTATCGGGGCTAATACGAACGACTGCGAGGGCCCATGGACGAAGAATGACCACCCGTCGCGAAGGAGGAATGTGGAACTGTGTCGCAGGGACGGCGAGACTCGTCGAAACACCCTACGATATCTCTTCACCGTGTGTTGCGCTTTGATTTAAATGTGATTAAAAATAAATATATACCAGCGTTTTTTCAATGGAGAATTTCATATCTCATTTTTTTTTTTTTTTTTTTTTTTTTTTTTTTAAGGTCAATTCTGGAAACGAGTCGAAGGGCCCCTGAGCTGGCGATTCTAGGGATGCTCCGTGCTCCCAAAAGCCCGGACCTGCGAGATCTATCCTATTACAATAGTCAAGAGAGGAGGAGTGGTGCTCGGTTCATCCGTCGGTCGTTGGGTCCGAGAGTTCTCTGTCGAGTTTAGCCTCGCGGGTCCGGATGAAACGCCGTAAAACGGTCGTACACCTGGACCGGGGAGTTCGGTCGGTGTATTGTGAGGAGACAAATATGAGTTAATAAGTCATCCGAAGACTTCGCCGCCTAAGCGTCCCGGCTATCTCAGTTTCATCTCGGCCTTTCCATCAGAAATGGAACGCGAAAGCCGATCTCACGAGAATTACATCGCGTGTAAGTGGCCTTTAATTGGTTTTTGCGTTCTCATCCAGCGAAGCCGAAGAAAAAGTACAAAGCGAGCGTCGATAGGAATGTCGGTAGGGCCAGAGGGGGGAGAGACCGGAGCACGCTCCTCGGACGTGTGACATTGACGATACAATAATGCAATCGCTAATAAGATACACCTTCTCATCTGTACTGCTTATCCGAAGGACAACAAAAAAGAAAGAAGTTGACTCACATATCCGATTACACCTCGGGCATTCCTGCGGGATGAATGTTTTGAGGCATATATAATATCTTCCTCGATAGCGATAAGCCCCCACTCGAGAGGGTGGTAGAGGAGTTCTCGATCGCTGTCGCGCATGTTTTATCGAGAACGAACGACGCAGCCTTTCGAGGCGGCACTTGCGTACGCACGATTTTCCTCGCCGCACGCTACGTCATACACGGGACATTATTTATGATCGAGGGTGTAATATATTTTTCGCCTCTTGTGTGTACAATCTTTCCGTGGGCCGTGTCTGCACACACTCGCGGGAGAGAGCATATATCGGCCGCTGAGAGGCGGAAGGGCGTATCTGACCGCGCTTTACATTTTGAACGGTGTCGGTTGCGCCCTTCTGGTTCCGAGCAGCTGATGGGTTTGTCGCATGGTCGAATGCAGGTTTTACACGCTTTACCGGTACCTACTCCTCCCTCGTGTTCGGAACTGCTCGGGTGTTTATGTTTATTATTCTATATTTATGCGCGGGCTAGTGTTGGGCACTTTATGTGCGCTCGGTGTTTGTCTTTGGCGACACTGGTCCAAGCGACGAGGGGTCGGGAAAGAAGAAGCGTGTGTGCATGTAATGTCCTCGCGCACTCGTTCATATCGTCACGCATTTCCGCTCGCGAATGATGAATATGTATCCGCACGAATACTCTCGCGGATTCATGAGCGGTTATGCGTGTACTGGGATGTTTCTGTCGTCAGTGCCAATGGACGTGACGGACGAGCAACGGAAAATTAACAATGTTATCCCGTGATTAATCCGGACGTGAGCCTGTCGGGAGACTCCGTCTTTGGGAGGGAGAGATGGTCTTGGTAGTCATTATTAATAGATCTCGATGCAAGTCTGACCGGTCCGAGAGGGATGACTCCATGTGCGTCTCCCGTCCCATGCGTCTCTCATTTTTCTCGTTCTACCGATGGTCCTGTATCAGCATGCAGGTTCAACCCGGCATGTGGCATTCGTTGACCGAAGAAATCATCAATTATCATCGCACTGTGAACCGAGTGTACTTTTTTCTTCCCGTGACAAATCCATCAGTTGCTTGGATCAGGAGCAAACATTTACTGCGAATTTACAGCAGAGGGACGTACGTTTTACCGAGTGTTTTTGAGTTTTGGGCCCCGTCGGCTCAAACTTATGGACACTTGCGCTACGGCGTGACGCGACGGGGAAAGTAAAACGGCACTTAGTAACCTCTGAACGTCAAAGGGAACCGCCACAAAGAGACGAAGAGCTGGCTTTGCATCGAACAATCTCTCGCAAGAACCTTTCTTATCGAGAATAAATATTGTATTTGAAATAACACGCGCACCACGCGGCTCTTGCTACTTCCATCGTCGGGATCAGGATTTACCAACCAAACCATGCGAATCCTACTTAAGAAAATATTATGTTCGGTAAAAAAATCGGAAAAACTCAAAATGTAGAGCATAAGAGGACAAAAGTGAATACGGCCTGGTCGATATGTCATTGATCTATTCAAATCTTTAACCCTACGGAAGTAAACATTTTAGTGACAATTTCTGAGGCACACACTGAGAAATAAAAATGGTTGGATTAACCAAAGTCGGTTGGATTAAAAAGTGGTGAATATGGCCCACCTCGATTAACGCGTAAATCAATGATATATGGACCGGGCCATATATCCCACTTTTACCCTACGTTTAAAGCTGTTGTTTATTTGGTACACATAAAGCATTGTCTTGTTAAACGATTATTTTTTTCAATCGATTCAAAATGTATCGGAACAAAAAAAACACTTTTGATGTACGATACAAGTAACACCTTGGAAAGTATGTCACCGCGCCTTGGTTAACCCAACTATTTCTTTTTCTGAGTGTACCGTTAATGGATGGAAAATTCATGTTGCCACGAAAATAATCCGATGTCGATCGGAGTGGAGCGTGCAGGTGGCCTCTATTCACATGCAAATCTCTGTCAACGCTTGGTGGCATCTCGCATTCGTCCGTACGGTTTATCTCGCTCTTTCTCACCTCTGTTTTATCTCCTCGCGTCAAAGATTGAGAATACCGTACGCTCTGGCACGGAACTCTGCGGCGTAACTGACCAGCTTGCTTCAGTCAACGCTGTGGATTCTTATGGGCGTTGTGGCTCAGAGGGTTCAGCTTCATTGAACGGTGAACCTTCGACGCGACATGCGTCGCCGTCGCCCTTGCCTCGACAAATCTCTGCGTCATCGTTTGACACACGCGGCAGAACGTTTAACTAAATTCGCATAATACTTTCGTCGCTTTTGTTGGTGCGCCGGCGTGTGTCATTTTTCTCCCGGTTGGTACAAACGCACGCCCGTCAATCCACGGGACACTTTACAACGGTTCAAAGATTGTATTACTCATTCATGACATTCACTCTGTAATATAGCTCGAAGACGGTCATTTTTTTCCACTTTAATTTCGACATGCATGAGGGTCGTGGATGCGATTAGAAGTTAAAAATGCAAGTCTCGTCGCACTCCCGCGCAACTCTCGTTTGTTTTGACTCGGGAGCCACCACGCGCTGCGAAGGAGGGACGCAGTTTCCAAGAAAACTGATGAAAATCTCGAACGCAAGTAAACCAGTTGCCCGTGGACTGCTCGCGTTTGCCTCCGCCGCCGGTTCTCGTTCGCGTTTCTCTTCCTTCGCCTCGCTCGCCTTGGAACGACGGTGTAGCCCGAGCCGGTAGATCGTATCGAGCTAGTACCACCGGGCAACGACTGCCCAAAGGGCCAACTAATGCGGACCCGAATACGCTCGCCGACGAACGAATATGTGGCTCATACGATTCGAGTCGATCGTCCGACGATCTCGAATCAAAAAACTGTCGGAGATTCCGCCCGGTGATCGAATTCGACGAAGTCGCAGAATTAAATGTTCGTTTGCCAATATCGCGCCATTCGTGGTGAAAAAAGTGTGGCAAGGCAACCTGGAAGAGCGTGACAGCAGGTCGCGCCGCGGGGTACGAAAAGTCGCGAGGAACAACGTCGGAAGAAGAATGGACAACGCTTAGAGGAAGATTTCGGGGTTTAGATATTACGAAGGAGAGCGGGCGGTTATAATTTTTATGGTGACCCTCGATGGCGCGGAAGGGCATTTGTGGTGTAGGATGTTTTCTGAGCTGAAGCTACGGCGGCGACGGAGAAGCTGGAGGCGGCGGGTCAAGCGAAGCTGGAAGAAGCAAGGCGAGGTGGTAAAGGGGGGGCTTTTCTCGCAGGTATTTACGATGGCACTCGACCGGTGACATGGGTTTCTGGGACCAATGAATTTTAATTCCTTTTCCCATCCTCCTGCGCCCGCTCTCAGCCCGGAGAGAGAGAAGAGGAGGAGACGGAGAGGGATTCGAGCAGCCATCGAGCGGAGAGCGCGTCCAGAAGCAGCACCAACTTTCATCCTTCCCTGTGGCCACGCAGGACCATCCTCAGGGCCAGCTAAAGGGGGAAGTGGGGTCGAAGGAAAAGAGGAGATATATAGGTATACGCACCGCGCATGCGCTCGCGCCACGACAGGCAGCCCCGCTGTGACACCCAGAACGATGATTTAATATTTTAAGAAAATGAGAGGCTCCCCGCACCACCAATCCCACTACCCTTAATTTCAGTCCCGACCGGAGTTCTCCTTCCCCCGTAGAGACGCGGCGATCCTCCCGAGGCAGATATGTTCCTGTTCAGCGGGGGTCCGAGAAAACCATTACCGCCGAGGCTGACCATTCGATTCGACAGTTTCGGGAATGACCCACGTTGATGATGATGCCGCTGATTCCGCCGAAGCTGTTGCTTCTGCGGTTAACAGAAATTGAAAAAGAAACGACTGCCGTTCGCGTTTGTTACCCCGAATTCGGTTAACCGCAAACTACTCGGCTGCTGTTAAAAAGCCTCGCGACTCATCGTCGGGTTCCCGAAAAAAAAGTGCCGTTTCCGAAACCCGCGCGTTATTTCGTCCGCAAATCTGCAGCGTATTCACACGGCGGGGTCCACGAGGGAACAGCGGATCGGGGCTCCCCCGCATTCCTCGGGCCCCGATCCACGAGGTAACCGCGCCGGACGGGGTCCAGGGAAGGAAGCTGGACTCTGCGACAAAGGACATTCTGGCGGGGCGAGCGGCGCTCTTCTCTTTCTCGTCTCTCGTCCTCTCTTCGCCGCTCCGTTCGTCCCTCCGTCTTCTTTCCGCTCGTTCGTGCCAGCGTCTCTTGCTTACCTGAAACGCTGTTGGGCCTTCGCCCGCAGCATCCCGGCGTTGCCGGCTCTATCTCGACAGTGCCCACGGTTTTCTGTGGAACTTTAAAGGACCGAGAATTCAACAGCTATTTTCCTCGCCTTCGCTAAACGGCTGAACAACATTATCAAAATATGTACGAGGTTACGCCGTTAATGTATTTTAATTTGGGCTCGCCGGATGACGCATCGTTCTCCGGAGTAACGATACGAATATACACGTGGCGCGTGCTGTAATTGAAACGTAACTCCATTGTTGAGGCGTAATTGACTGACACCGTGAACGCAGGGCCCTCTTTGTACCACGGATCGTACCTTAGCGGCGCGTCGCTGAGAACGTATCGGCGTGCGTCGGGGAGAACCGATCGGACGCGTGAGATCGGCGAGCACACCGGCAAAAAACCACCAATCAGCCGAGGAGCCGAGCAAAAACTTGGCGCTCGGTAAAGCGCGCGAGACTAGACCATGTCCTCCTGCGCAGCGCAGCTTTGCAGACCGATGCCCACTTCAATTCAGTTCACCTGACCGGCGGCAACACTTCGCTTTCCTTCTTCACGACTTGCCTCCCGGTATAAACCCGTTTGGCAGGAAATCGGGGACCGATATTGTATGAGCATGAAATTGAATTACTTTGCGATGCTATTGAGGCGTTTTTTTGTTTTTCTCGCGTCGATTATATCGAAAGTGCACTGGCGATAAACGTATTTGCTCGACGTATGAAATCAAACGACATGGAGTCCGGAACTCTCCTGACCTAATTTGCTTTTGGATGACTTTTTTTATTTTTGGTTCTTGTTCGCAGTAAAATGGTGCGCATCTTTCCGAGCGAACATCTACAGCTCGAATTGGCAAACCAATTGACTCACTCTTTCTCCGACCCCTTCCCGTTACACTCGGTTTGTAATTGAATTTGTAAATTAAGCGGATTGGCTATGCACCTCGACCTCTGCTATAAAGCTGGATAGATAGAGTGAGAGATGGTGAGAGTTGAGCTCGATTTACCAGGTTAGATATCTCGAACGGTCAGGCAGACGTCGACGACGATGCCGACGAGGAGGACGACGCCGACGACGACGGGGTTGAGAATAGCGAGATGGTGAGTCTGCGGTGGTTGCAGCGACGGCGGTCGAGGGTGGATGAGGGGCTTAATTAATAACCCCGGTAATTGGACTCCGTTCGATCTAAGATAGCCCCTATTGCCTCGACCGACGGTCTCGTTAAGTGTGTGTATTCGATCCTCGAATCTATCCTCACTCATACACTAACATACAACCGAGCCATCAATGTAATAGGTGTGGATGGAGAGTTCGAAGAACAGAGATAGAGAAGCCCGTGATATAGTTCATTCGACCAAGCTATCCGTACCCGGATCGATTTATCGATAACAATTCGAGATTGTATTACATTATTTATTGCGCCGAACGAATGTAACTTCAACATCGTAAGTAGTGGAGAGCGGGGCAAAATGGGGCAACGGGGCAAAACTGTGGTTTTTGGGCAAAACTAAATTTTCCAATCATTTTTGGATCGGACAAGGTGGCAAAACTGGGCAGAAAAGCCTGATGTATCCGATAGGGCGAATTCGGG
>JAPYZC010004950.1:0-12649 GCA_030522665.1 Ichneumoninae sp. A BG-2022a | reverse complement strand
ACGCCGTGCCGTCACAATATCGTCACATACGGACATACATGTCTGCATTGTGCCATCACGGCGTGCCGAATGGTACGGCACGATTTTCTTACTGGGTATTGGGACACTTCGAGTGCTGGGTCCGATTTCTTGTGCTGGCTATTTCTAGTGCTGGGATACTTCAAGTACAATGTACAATGCTACATTAAGGGGTTCGATTTTACGCACGAAAAATCGTATTTTTGGGATTGAAATGGAAAATATTTGGTTGGGAGTAAAATAATTGTTATATTCGTGATCAGCGGGAAAAAATACGTAGAATACAGCCTTGAAACAAAAAAAATTGATTGATCAACGATTTTTTACTTTTTCAGCCACTTTTGAAAACACGTCGTTCTTTGTGATTTTCAAAAGTCGATATCTCAGCTCCCAGTGGAGCGATAAAAAGTCCAGTGCGCCCATCGTGTTCTACGGGAGAAAATATACAATATAGGGCTTTGACCGAAGTTTTAGAATTGTTTTATCGTGCCGTTTGAGGGCGTTGAAAAACGCTTTGTTAAAGGCCTTGCAATTTTGGGACATTTTTTTTTTATTTTTAAAAAATGAATTCCCACTTATTCCGATGTATTTTTGCGTGCTGAACACGAATCCGCCGGCATTTTTTGCCTAATGTACAATGCGATATTAAGGGACTCGATTTTATGCACTTGGCTGGCTAAAACGGATTAGCCGGCCAAACTATAAAATCCATTAGCCGGATAAGATATTTTAGCCGGCGAGGCCAGCATATCTGTATAGCCCTAACTTCAAGTATTGGCAATTCCCGTCGTACTTCAATTACTACCATACGTGCAACGTTTGGAATAGCCGAATTATTACAACAATTCAAGTACCGAGCCCAGTATAAAAAAAAAAAGTTAAAACTGAAGCTACATTTACATGAAAATAATTGTTATAGCCAATTTATTCTAATTACCTCTCAATTAAAGGGCTCGATTTTATGCACGATTTTATGCGCTTGGCCGGCTAAAACGGATTATCCGGCCAAACTATAAATTCCATTAGCCGGATAAGATATTTTAGCCGGCTAGGCCAGCATATCTGTATAGCCCTAACTTCACGTATTGGCAATTCCCGTCGTACTTGAATTACTACCATACGTGCAACGTTTGGGATAGCCGAATTATTGGCACACTTCAAGTACCGAGCCCAGTATTAAAAAAAAGTTAAAACTGAAGCTACATTGACATGAAAATAATTGCTATAGCCAATTTCTTCTAATTACCTCTCAACCGAGTGTCTACCGACAGCGAGTCCTCGCTTAGTCTGCTCGGAATCCTGTTCCGTTTTCAATGCAGTCCGAGACCATGTCCGGACTGAATTGAGATTGCGCAACGCGCACGTCAACCTCAACGGATTGCCGGTCGATGAAAATTTCTTCGTCTCTTTGGGCGAATCGGTCGCGCCCCTGTCTTCGATTTCCAGAGTCAGGGTCTTCGATCGCGATTTTTCGATTAATGCTCGTCGATTGGGCGAAGAGTTCGCCACAACCGGCAACGGCGAGGTCCCTTCGGGCGGAAGAAATCTGCCGATCCCCGGTCGTCTGCCGAATGTAGAGAGCATTTACTGATCGGCGAACTCGTGCGACGAGCTGTCGCTCTTTTTTCACTCGATCGACTCCAAACCCACGATCGGTCGAGTTGCCGATCGGCACGCTCGCGCAGAATACTTGTTCCTCCTACCTGCTCGATATCGACGATCGCTCGAACACGTCCGCAGATCCATTGCCTCGTATCCTGTGCCTTCTGCCGGTTACACAAAAAAATGACGATCGTTAATTAATCGCCGATAATTAAAAATAATTAATCGTCTCAATTCATATTTGGGACTGAGCCGATTTGGATTCCATGCGTCTTCGGGCACTTCACGAGGTGGGGCAGAACCGGTATGCGAAACGTCGAAATTATGAGTTTTTTAGGGTCGAAATTGTCATCGAAGAAAAATAAAAATCGGACACGACCGGTCGGAGAACCGCATTCGATAAATTGACGAAGAGGATAGATCGATATTGGTGAATCAGCGTTGATACGCACATAATGTTGAACATTCCTGTTATGTCCCCGTACCGTCGAAGTTCCTTTTGGACAGTCGTCGGATCCAATTTCGTCGCCGCACTTATTTCATCGGAAATCTGGGAAATAATAGAAAATGCAGAACACTCTGGAATTCGGAATAAAAAGTACACAATACACAATAAAAAATTATTTCGTAAAGTCGGAATGCAAAATTTCGTGAAAATAATTTTGTTAAATAAGTGACAAACGAGTTTGTCACTTATTTGAATATACGAACTTGTCCCTTTATTTCGCGTGTCATTGACAATTTTAGTTTGTATTTTTGTTTGCAAAACTAGAAAATTAACAAATAAAAAATTGTGGACGTTTGTGGACAATAACTTGTTGTAAAAAGTACAGACTTTTTTTACTGTGTAGGGGGAGTTAATCGGAGCCTAGGGGAACCCTCTGCATGACTCTGAAGATATCTGCACAAGACTAAATTTCATTTTTTGCATCACACAAATTTGCATCACACAAACTTCGCTCGGGGAAGTTCACTTAGAGAGTGCAATTCTACAAGTGAACAATTTTTTTTTGGAATTGGCAAAAGATGCATTTTTATGTCACGCAGATATCTTCATGGTCTTCGTTCTGGATCCCAAAAATTTGAGACGAGCAAGATTTTTTTTCAGATTTTTTCAGATTTTTTTTAGGTACCAACTCACAGCTTTGAGTTCGGCGCGGTCCAAGTTTCCGTTCGACGGATAAACAGGATTATCGGCCGTGCTCTTGTCCCTACAGTTTATCCAAGGATGGCGACAAATTTGCCACATCGGCATTCGCTTGTGCGGCTGGAGCTGCAGAAGATGCTTCACGAGGTCCTTGTAACCGCTCGACGTCGCGGCTATTTTCTTCTCCTGCGTCACCGTCATGCCCCGAGAAATTTGACTCATCAGCTTCTCTCGCCATTCCTTGGCGGTGATTCGATCGTTTCGGGGGCTCAAAAATGGCAACTGGCCCACCATCATTCCGTACAGTATAACTCCCCTGTGCAATGGAACACGAAGAAAACAAACGAAAAGATATGCGCTGACGAAGAAACAAAAAATGAAAAAAAATTGCCGACGATGATCGATGAAATTATTTTTTTTAATCGTCTTCCTGAAAAAAAAAAAAAAAAATTGTCGCCGGAAAGAAGATTCATGCTCGAACTTACAGACTCCAGATATCGACTTCCGGTCCATACTTCCGTCCCTCATGAAAGAGTTCCGGAGCAGCGTATTCCGGCGAACCGCAATGCGTCTGCTGCTCGTTGCCGCTGTACCAATTGCTCAGGCCGAAATCTGTAAACAATTAAATCATTTATTCGATTATAAAAATTTTTATTAAAAATCTTAACGATAACTCACCGATTATTTTTATGTGTCTTTTGCGCGAGTCCCTGAGCATTATATTTTCCATCTTCAGATCTCTGCAAATAAGAAAGTAATAAAAAATTTAATAATATAAAACAATTAAAAATGGAAGCTGAATTCAGTCGATAGACAATTGCCAATAAAAGTGACAAGATTTAAGTTCGATAGGTACAAATGTTACATGCTACATATAGTCAATACATTCACTATCACTGCCCCTAATTAAAAATAATAAAATAAAAGTAATAGTAGAAGTGGTAGTGGATTTATGAACAATATTCCAGCTGGAACAGTTTTTGGTACGTAGCATTTACATAGTGTAAGTTGTCACGAGAGTATAAATATATTGCCAATTGGCTACCGACCTACAGCCAGTAAAATTAAATTAAATTGAATAATTTAAAAATGTAAAAAAAATTAAAGAATTAAACGATTTTTATTGGGTGAAGGACTGAAAGTTCTTCGCAATCGGGGAATCAATGCGGTTGACTACGTAAGTATGTTTTCTCGACTGCTGTGTTGGGAACGAGTCTGATTGCGATCGACGAATCAATGTTCACCTCGCGATTCCGCGGTCCACCTCGCAGCGGCCCGAGAGGGAACTCAGGGTCGCGATTCTCATCCGGAATCAGAATCGGAGTTTGCGCCGCGAGACAATCAGACTCCGTTCGCGAGAACGACTCTTGCTGGGCGCGTTCTGATCGCGGATCGCATCGGCGATGCGGCGAAAGACAGAAAGTATGAGTCGCCATCGGGCTCTCTCGAACGGTGAGAAGAAGGATCGAGAGCCAGCAGGAGCATCGTCGTGGCCGGAGCGCCGGGCCAATGGACAAA
Source organism: Ichneumoninae sp. A BG-2022a (assembly GCA_030522665.1). Classification (NCBI taxonomy): domain Eukaryota; kingdom Metazoa; phylum Arthropoda; class Insecta; order Hymenoptera; family Ichneumonidae; species Ichneumoninae sp. A BG-2022a. Next base: position 8,364 of record JAPYZC010004950.1, on the reverse strand, counting down.
CGAAGGTCTTCGACGTTCAGGGTCGATTCGGCTATTATCTTACCACCGAGGCCACTACCGCTGACTGCGTCCTGTAAATTCGCGCCGTGTACCGTTCCGAGAGTTTATCTGAAAAGTCTTCGAATTTACAAAAATTGGCAAAAATTTCGGTGAGAAATAAAAAATGCGAGTAAAAACATGGTTAGAAAAATTAATGTACGTTTTAAAGCGAGGCCGTTCGGAGAGTTCCTCTAAAAAGTCTTCGAATTTACGAAAATTGGAAAAAATTTCGGTGAGAAATAAAAAATGAGAGTAAAAACTTGGTTAGAACGATTAATGTACGTTTTAATTCGAGGCCGCTACTGTTGACTGCATCCGGTAAAGAAATTCCGAGAGTTTCTCTCAAAAGTCTTCGAAACAACGAAAATTTAAAAAAATTTCGATGAGATAAAAAATCAGAATACATTTTAGAACGTGGCCACTACCGCTGACTGCATCCGGTAAATTCGCGCTGCGTACCGTTCCGAGAGTTTGTCTGAAAAGCCTTCAAATTTACGAAAATTGGCAAAAGTTTCGGTGAGAAAAAAAAATCAGAAAAAATGTTGTTTAGAAAAATTAATGTACATTTTAAAGCGAGGCCTGTGTACCGTTTCGAGAGTTCCTCTCAAAAGTTGTTGAATCTACGACAATTTACAAAAATTTCGATAAAAAGAGAGGAAGAAAACTGAATTTTTTTAAATTTTTGAAAAAAATATATGTATATTTTAGAACGAGGTAGCGCGGGCGGCGTGGCAATTATATAGTGACTCTTTTCGGCTCGACTCATACACGATAATTTTTGCGACGGGTTCACATCCCTCGAAAATTATTCGTTGTCCTCGCGGTACTTCTTGGAGTCGAACCGTGTTATTACCGCTGCGATATTTGTGCACGGATGGGCCGCCGCGTCGCACGGGCTTTGTCGCATAATGTTGCATGTGGATGTGGTTCTGCTGCTATGCTTAGGCTGTTCTTTTTTTTGGTATCGTGTTGCTCCCTCGGTGTGGGCGTACGGAGCGAACCTGTGCCAGACGAGGTCATCGGCCATCCGTGCGGTTCGTCCCCGGAGGCTTATACATATTTCTAGACCGGCAGTCCTCTCGTCCGGATTCACGTGTCACGATAAAAAAATATACACGGGCCGAGGGATTTGAGGCAACGTCAAAGTTTGTCTGATTGTCCTCATGGCATCTTGTAAATACCCTGAGTCACAGTTCTCGGCGTTTTTAGGCCTTGGACATTGTTGAGAGATTTTTCAGATTTTTCGGAATTCACGGTTTTGGGCATTTTTAAGACTTGACGATCCTTTCAGACATCTTCAGACTGGTTTGTATTGCACCGTGCAACCTCAAAGCTAAAGGCAATGGCAAAGACATCTCTCGAATTCCCTGAGTCACTGTTTTTGGCTTTTTTTGGAATTCGATATAATTGGGATGTCTTTCAGACATCTTCAGACATTCCCATATGGCTCTATGTTACCCTATAAAACATTAAAGGTGAAAGGTAATCGTGAAAACATCTTCCAGAACCCCTTCGACACTGTTATCGACGTTTTTCAGACTCGAACATCCTTTCAGACACCTTCAGACTGGTTTATCTTGCGCCACTCAGCATCAGAGCCGAAACGCAATCCTGGAGACATCTCCCAGATGCCCCAAGACCACTGTCTTTCGCGTTATTTCAGAGTTCGATATATCATTAGACGTCTTTCAGACATCTTCAGACTGGATTATCGCCTACGATACGACCTCCAGCATCACGCTGATCCTGAAGGCGTCTTCCAGATGCTCTACCGCAACTATCTTCGGCGTCTTTCAGACTCGTATCTCTGGTATTTCATTTTCCTCCATAGGGCAAAAGCAGCGAGTTTGGGAGCCCGGGCGGAGGGTGAAGTGCGTTACATCGAACAGTGGAGCTTTCGCGGTGGCTTGCTCCCCATTAATTTCCGAGTCGATACAAGGCGACAGTTACAAGTGCGCCGCCCGACACTCGAGTGGAGTGGGCGGTTCCGCGGCTATACCCTACACACCATATACCATGTACAACCATATTCCAGCGAAGTACCTATCAGACGAACGGAGTACCGTGGCCGACGTACCCTCGTCGGCAACGACGAACGCTCGCACCCCTCGACGCCCGTCAACCTTGAAAACGATTACGGGGCGGTTTCTGACGCCTTTTTTTCTACCCCACCTCGTCCCTCTCCAAAACCGCATCCATCGTCCGCGGTAATGGGTCCTACAACGTTGAATCATTGCCCTGACAACGACATGTTTCGTTGAGTTATCGGGGGGTGGTGGCGAAAAAAAAGATGCGGGAGACGAGCGAAGATGCCACGAGACTTGCCACATCCGGAAGAGGGGTAATGGCCGGAGTCACGCGTACCAGTCGGCCGGAGTCCCGGAAAGGTGCAATCGAACCTCTTTCGAGGTCACTGCACTGAATAAAATGTATCGAACATTTTTTTTTCGTCAAGAGAAGCGGCAATCGGAAATTTCTATCGGCTCATACACAACCCCGAAGATTTTATCGCCGAGACGTGAAAATTACAATCGCAAGGAGTAAAAATTGACCGTCGTAGAAAACAGTGTCGATCATTTCTCACCTAGGGATCATTTGATTTATTTTTGTGAGTTGGGCGGTAAAAATAGTTTTAACAATTTAGGTTTGTCGGTTCGTTTCACAAAACTAGGAAGACCTTGTAGAGTTTAAGGCAAGTTTTAAGACCACTCGTTATTGGTCTGGTTATTTAGACGAGTTTACTTTCTCATGTTAAAAAAAAATTGCAATAAATAAATCTGACGGCCGAGATGTTAAAAATGTGTTTTGGAGATTCGCATTCGTGTGGCAGATGTAAAATTCTTCGACATCGACCACTGCCCAACCAACTTAACTGTATAGTTGGTGAGCGCGATTTTGATGTTCTCTCATGATTTCCCCATCTCAACGACTCCTTCCGCACGATGAACCGGAATACAGAGTCTGCACCCAGAAAAATAATTTATTTGATGGCCACCGATTATTTGGTTGAAGTAAAATATTGATTTTATTTAAATAAATATTTATTTTAATCAAATAAATACTTTACGTAAACCAAATAAACGGTGGCCGTAAAATAAATTATTTTTCTGGGTGTGCCAAACCGGAGGTCTCTCTTCATAGTATTACGGCTCTCCCCGGGTGTTGTTTGGAATGCAAAGTGCGTTACACCAGAGTCCGTTATACTTGTAAATATTACGGCTGTGCAGCGTACAACGCCTCAGCGACGGAACACTCAGGAGCCTCAATTCCGGAAAACCGTTCCAACGAGCACGGTCTTCGTTAGCAGCGCGACACTCCAGTCTGCCCTGTTTCGCGGCATCGTCCGCGATCTACGGCGCATGCGCACAGCCGGCGCGCCGAACTCGTCCGCGATCCACGGCGCATGCGCACGGCCGATGCGGCGAAGAACCGAGCGCGCGCTACCGAGAAACCGGACCGGAAACGAAGCATCGAAATGCGATGCGACGACGACTGCAAGAGTGGACCAGCAGACCGCGAATGGACACACGTGGGCTTCGTCATCGCGCAGTGCGACGAGCGAAGCTGCGAGAAGCCGTGATAGGGAAAGGTGACGGCGGCGAGGCCACGGGGCCAACCGCCGCGGTCCTCCGGATCATCAGCGTCGGCAACGACAGCGGGCAGCGGCACGCTCACCCGTCAGGGCGAGCCCGGGTGTGGGACGAGAGATGAGGAAGAAAAAGCGGCGTCGAGTAATTTACAACAATCGTAAACGTAAGCCGAGGCCACGATGACCGGGGCGCTCGCTTGATTCATAGTGATTGCCTAACGGAACCAACGCGAAAAGTTACTTCTCGCCGGGTCGGGGAGAGCCGCGAAGAGGAAGACGCCCGGGCGAAACGCATGGGAGGGACCACGAGGCTCAGCGAATGAAGAGAAAGAGGCCAAGGACCGCACCGGTGTTACTCTGACATCTGTATCGTCTGGGTTGGATGGCGTGCAATTTGCCGAAAGTTCGGACCACGCTCATCGCGCCATTGAACTCCGTGCGGGTTGACCGATGTAACGCCCCGACATTTCCAAATTTTGCTGGACACGGAGACTCCGGGAGGAAGTTTGGCGAAGTGGAATGGAAACGCTTGATGATGGAAGACTTTCGGTATGGCGAGGATAAAAATTTGTCCGACCTCCCTCACTGAAGAGAACTACGGAAAAATACTAGTGGCGGTGTCCAGTGGTTTACTTGTAATTGACTTCTGAACTACCCGAAACCACTGTAAATCTCCAGTAGTTAAATACTCGAAACTACTATACATTTCCAGTAGTTAAATACTCGAAACTACTATACATTTCCAGTAATTAAATTCTTGAAACTACTATACATTTCCAGTAGTTAAATACTCGAAACTACTATACATTTCCAGTAATTAAATACCTGAAACTACTATACATTTCCAGTAGTTAAATACTCGAAACTACTAGAGAAAAAATGGGGAATATAGCCCGGTCCATATATCATTGATTTACGTGTTAATCCAGGTGGGCCATATTCGCCACTTTTACCCTATACATTTCCAGTAGTTAAATACTCCAAACTACTATGAATGTCGAGTAGTTAAATACGCGGAACAACTATAAATCTCCAGTAAGAAGTAGTACCTATATGTGCAGTAACTACTGCGAAGCCAGTGGTAACTGCTGAACCTCCAGAAGTCTTGGTGAGGGTTAAAAGTTAGAAAGGGTCCTTCATCCCTGAACCCCGGCTATAGCGGACGAAGAGAAAGAGGTCAAGGACCGCGCCTTGGATAACGTGCAATTTGCCGAAGATTCAGACCGGGCCATCGAACTCCATCCGGGTTGACGCGGTCCTGGCAAGGACGCATCCGGTCCCGACGTAGTGCTCCAAAATGTACGAATTTTTTTACCAGGACACCGAGACTCGGAGAGGAAATTCGGCAAAGTAGAACGGAAACAATTGATGACGGAAGTCCTCCGGCATAGGTGGGATGAAAATTGTGCGGCGTAAAAGGCACAAAGGGCTCCTCTTTCATCCCTAGGGACCGCGCCGACCCTTCATTTGGATCCGCGCAGAAGCCAAATGCGCTCATCTTCTTGAAACAGTTATTTTCCTTTATTTTTTTTTCGCTTTCTTCTCTCACCTAAGGCCTATCCATACACTGAAAAAAAATTTGCTTGCGGGCTGCCGAAGAAAAAAATGTTTGTTTCATGATATTGAAACAACGACAGCAAGACTGTCAAGGTAACATGTTATTGTTTCAATCCGGTATGAAATTGTACGAATTCAGAGTAGAATTGAAACAACGCTCTTACTTCATTGGCAGCCCGCAAGTAAAGTTTACTTGATTCAATTATATATTTTTTTCTGTGTACGGTTTTGAGACTTCCGCCCGTAACGAAGAGGGACTAAGACAACGTCTCGAATCTGTCAACATTTGGACCACATCCGGCTCGACGAGGCTTCCACCTGGCCCGATGTGACGCTCCAAAAATGTCTAAATTCGGCAGAAAACCGAGACTCGGGGCCAAGTTTGGCAAAGTGGAACGCAAACGATTGATGACGGAAGACCTCCGGTATAGTTCGGATAAAAATTGTCCCGACGTAACATCCACAAAGGGTACTCCTTCATCCCTCGAGACCGCCCCGTCCCTTCATTCGGCTCCGCGCTGGCGCCAAATGCGCTCATCTTCTTGAAATAGTTTTCTGTTTTCTTCCTTTTTCTTTTATCGCGAATTTCTTATCCATACGGTTTTGAGACTCTCGCCTCGGACGAAGAGGGGCGAGACTGCGAGGCGCGGGAAATTTCCACTTTATATCTATACGTCCCGTGACAGCGCGGATATAGGCGACCTTATAGTAATATGTATAAGGTATATAGATCTTGCGGTATCGTATACGAGGGGAGGGGGGGGGGGTTAGGTGAGAGAGAGCTGAAAGGTTTTACCTCTCCTATGACGATGGCTCCTCGGCGACGAGGGGGCTCGGAGCGAGACCCTTGGGACTGTCGAGTTCGCCTAACCGAGTGACAATGGCAAATGATCGCCTGCCCATTTACGAAGCTTGACTCCTTTTCCTTCCCGGTTTTTTTTTCATCATTTTTTTTTACCACGTTTTTTTTTCTTGCTTCTCTCACTGGTTGGCCGCGAGACCTCACGGTGAGCCGGTAAGTCGATACCGACGAAAATTCGCCAAGAATTGTTGTCGGAGTGAATGGCGTAGTGGCGTATCGAGTTTCGTTGTATAGTCGGAGATGACGGTAAAGCGATCGTCGTGTCGCTTGCCCGAAAAACATTCCTGATGCTGGGTTTCATTTTCTTTGGAGAGGAACAGGAAAACGAACGCGGTCCGTTTTTCCCGGGGGAATTGAGATGCAGGCGAATGTAATATTAAGAAAAAAAAAATGGCTCAATGACGAAAATCATCGCAGAAGTTGATTTTACTTCCGCGGTCCGCAATTCCTGGACGATTCGCTACTTCGGAGCGGTACTTTGGCGTGCGTGTTCACGACATCCTGTCGTATCGATTTCACTATGAATAACCCATAAACCGATGACGCTCGTCCCCACGGTCGGAAGTTGCGAATAACGTCACGGAAAAATTTACGTCAATAGTAAAAAGATTGCCCGACCACCTTGAATGTTAACCGCTCGAATTCTACGAGGAATTCAGCGATGTCGCGTATGGCAAGACTTGTGAACGAAAACTCAGTCCTGGACTTCACAGGCGCTTCATTTGATGAGGCTGGAGCGCTTTACACTAGTCAAATGAGTCCTACATTCTTCTCAAACGCTCCAAACGCCTTGATGCGTTCACATAATAAGCAAACACAGTCATCCTGCGTTATAAGTTATAAATAACTTGAGGTCAGTAATTCGGTGAAATAAATTTTGTGTACCTTTAGTTATAACTTGTTAATCTTATAGCCTTTTGTAATCTTTTAATTCTTATTTTAATTAAATTAATTAATATAATAGATATATTTATTTTTGTTATTAATTAGTTACATATAAATATATAATTATATAAATATAATATTAATCATTTGGCTGAAGGACTTTGCTCGCTGGTCAATTGACAACAAATATGTATTTTAAGTCTGTTATGTATAAAAAAAAATTGTTCCAAGTTATTCACTGTTAATAAATTCACTACTGCTACTATTAATTAATAAATAATGTATATAAGTAGGGAACTTCCGGTTTGATAGCTCTCGATTATCGTAGCTTTGGTTACACATGCGCGTTCATGATCAGTAACGTCCGTTCTTTCTATTCTTATCATCACGTAAAAGTGTTATTAATAAAATCTTCCAATTAAATTAATTACATGAAATAGAACAATTATTCCACGAAGAGGGTGAAAAAGGAGGGACCGACTCGCATCGGTTCCACTCCGCCTGTGACAGTTTTGGGGCGCATCCGCTGCCGCTCTCAAGGTTCCCTCGGCTGGTATAAGGCTCATTAAAAAATGATACATTGTTTTTTTTATTCTATTTTCTTTTTCACTGAAATAAACTTGTCCACACGAAGGTAACCCCGATCGCCGTTTCTCCTTCCACAGTGTGAAAAAAACGTCAGCGCCGCGGTCGGTTGAAGGTCCGAGGGTGTAATCAAGCTGTCGGATGAAAGTGCGCCGGCCCAATCGATGCGACACGAATATTGTTATTGTACTACAAAAGTGTGTGAACAAAAAGATATCATCGCCGCAAAGTTTTTATAGTTTAGAGTCGTGCCGAGAGTGACCGGGTCGCGCGTAGAAGCGATTGTCGCCTTCGCCGTAGGCTGAATTCTTAATTCGAATGTAGAACGGCCAGGGGCTCGATGTAGGTGTCGGAACGACGTCATTCCGCGATCGGTGGTAGTCGCGCGTTCCAGATAAAACGATGGTCGCCGCTCCGATTGGTTCGAAGAGGTTCGAGCTGTGTCATGTCCGAGTCTCGATTCCGAAGCTCCCAAAATTCTACCGGATTTTGGGATCCAGGGTTGCTTCGGGGAAACTCAGAAGGGGCGCTCGCGGCTTCCTGCACGGCTGCGTTGAGGATTGCCTACAGCCAGGCGCTGCCCCTTAAGGGTAGAGTCGCTCTTTTTAGCGGCATTTTCAGGAGTATTATAGGACATTTTTTTAAGCGAAAAATTTAGTTTTTATTGCAACGGAACTGACTGAATGTTTTCATTAACATTTTTTTGTCACGCAATATTGAATACTTAAGGAGGGAGTTTCGCTGCGCACTGACTTCGCATAAGTTCGATAACAATAAGAGAAAATTGCAAGTACTTCTTGATGGTGTAAAAATCTGAAAAAAATCATGTATACTAAAGGTACTGAGA
>JAPYZC010004949.1:0-13375 GCA_030522665.1 Ichneumoninae sp. A BG-2022a | reverse complement strand
ACTCACATATATAGTGACACTCACAGCTACTCACACGGATACTAACAGGTACTCATAGTTACTCACAGTTACTTACAGTTACTCATAGAGATACTCACAGATACTTACAAATACTCACAGATACTCACAGATAGGCGAGAGCGGGGCAAAATGGCACAGCGGGGCAAAACGTGATAATGAGAGAAAACGCAATTTACCAATAACTTTTGGATGGTGGCGATGGTGGTACATGGGGCAAAACGGATTTGAAAATCCGAATGTATCGTTGGGACAAAATGTGTCATCCAAAGATTATTGGAAAATTGAGTTTTGCACTCATTGTCCCGTTTTGCCTCGCAGTGCCATTTTGCCCCGGTCTCCCCTACTCACACGGGTACTCACGCGATACTCAGAGGTACTCAGATAACCAAAGCTACTCACAAATATTCACAGATACTCTCAGACACTTGCGCAGATACTGCGACCAGGCGAAACATGCGAGCCAACATAACACCCGTTCTTCAATATACTTTATTTCTACGTGTCTATTCGATGACTCTCTTCTAATGTATTGCCCGAGCGAGAACAAAATGTAACGCATGTAAAAAAAATGGCACTCTTCTCTTCCACTCAGTCGGGAAATACAGAAGTGATTGGAAATTGAAAAAAAAAAAAAAAATGTTCCACCGAGAATGGCAGTGCGTATAAATATCGGATCTGCAGCGATCATCGATCGTTAGGGAGCAGTTGAGCGAAGTGGCTCGTTACGTTCCCTCACGGCAGTGCCGGTATCAGTCCTCTCGATGAAAATCGAGGGTTCCCGTCGTCGCCCTTAGAGCCGAGGGAGTCATCCAAGCTTCTTGTCCCTTCATCTCTAATATCCGCCGGAGCTCGAGTGCCGCGGCAGTCGAGGCGACGGAGGGCGTGTGAAAGGTTACCCCAGAAGGGAGAAGGACGAGTGGCGCACACGTGTGGCTCTCCTTGTGACGCCGACGAGCTCCCGTCGGCTCTCCGGGACCTCCTCGATAATTACTTCTTCGACTTCTCACGACGGGGGGCAGACCGTTGTGCAGCCGCGGGGAGAGAACTCGTGAAACTCGAACCTTCGAACACAATCCGGCTCCTCGGCAGGTTTCCGAACAATCAGGTGCTCTCCGGATGCTCCAAACTGCATGCCCGACACTAATCGCGTATATATATGGTGGAAAATCGTACACGAATGGGAACACTCGAGACGGCGTTGGGTTACAGAGTCGCTGCCCACGTGCACTATCGACTACACAAATTACTGTTTTGACAAACTCGCGAATTCCGGGCGATTAATGTGTGAAGATCGCGCGGATCCAATTTTGGCGCTAATCGGCAAATTTTTTTTTTTTCGAAGGAATTAAATAGACGGTAGGACATTTTTTGGATCAATAGACGAACAGTTCTTGGTCACGAATAAATACAAGTAGTAGTAGTGGATTTATTGACAATATTCCAGATGGAACAATTTTTTTATACATAGCATTACATAGTGTAAGTCATCCTGAGAATATAAATAAATAGTCAATTGGCCATCGATCTAAGTCCTTCAGCCAAATAAATACAATTGATTGTTTTTTGGTAATTTTACCATTTTTTTTGGATCCTCATAGAGGAAGCTTTGTTTTTGTGAAAAATTTTTTTTTCGAGATCTTAGGGTGAGAGGCAAGGATAAAAAAATATTTGTTCAATGTACAAACCGTTTTGTTGAGTTGAGCAATCAAGAAGAAAGTGGAACTGCAATCTTGCACTCTAATTTATTAAGCCGAACTATTGTACTTCCCTATAATCAATAAATTTATCACAACGACCCATAAATCGAGATCCCGAGAAGATTTAATCCCACCCTTCGGGGACGTTCAAATAACAAGTCTTGTGTTGTCGTTCCGCATCACCCGGCAAGCGTCAGGTGGCTAGAACGAACGTCGCGTAAGTTCCAGACTAAGAAAAAGAAAAGTATGTGCTCAATGTTCAAACCTTTTATTTTAACCGACCGATCAACAATAAAGGGCCTCTGTAATTTTGCACTTAAACTTATTAACCCAAAATGAATCACGTACCATAAATTGAACCCCCAAGAAGATTTACCCCTCCTTCGTCAGGGTAAAATAACAAGTCCTATGTTGTCGTTCCGCATCACCCGGCGAGTGACAAATGGAAAAAAGGTGTTTGTTTAAAATACAAACCAGTTATTTTAACCGACCGATCAACAATGAAGTGCCACTGCAGTTTGGCACTCAAACTTATTAACCCGAAATTCATCACGTCCCATAAATCGAAACCCCAAGAAGATTTACCCCACCTTCGGAGAGGTTTAAATAACAACTCCTGTATTGTCATTACGCATGACCCGACGAGTGACAAGTGGGAAAAAAGTGTTTGTTTAAGATACAAACCTTTTATTTGAACCAACCGATCAACAATGAACTACCACTGCAATTTTGCACTTAAACTTATTAACCCAAAATTAATCACGTCCCATAAATCGAGTCCCCAAGAAGATTTACCCCTTCTTCAGGGAGGTTTAAATAACAACTCATGTGTTGTCGTTCCGAATCACCGGCGAGTCTCAGGTATAAAAAAAGTACTTCTTCAATGTACAAACCTTTTATTTTAATCGACCGATCAACAATGAACTACCACTGCAATTTTGCACTTAAACTTATTAACCCGAGATTAATCACGAGCCATACATCGGAACCCCGAGGAGATTTACCCCTCCTTCGTCGAGGTTTAAATAACAAGTCCTATGTTGTCGTTCCGCATCACCCGGCGAGTGTCAGGTGGCCCGAACGAACGTCGCGTATGTTCCCGACCCTGTACAGCTTCGATGTACTCCGTTGGGCTCGTCGGAAGTTAACGCAGCGTAGGGCAACCCCCATATGGTTTTAATCTCCACGGGTCGGCTGTAGGCTACAGTAGCGTGCACACGCATCGTGGAAGCGCTAGGTAGCGAGATTCTCCCCTACGACGAAGAAGACGACGCCCTGTGGATCCGTTACGCGCTGCCTCTCCCCCTCGCAGCGCTTCCTCGACGTCTTCGGCGGCCCTCCCGGAATTCCGTGCTTTTCAGTCCGTAAGATCGTCGTGTGTGCGACGGCCTCGCTCGTACCCCGAAGGGCAACAAAAAATACCGAAAGGGGACACTGCACGGTTACGGTATTTTTTTTACACCCTCGCCTTCCACTGTTGTCGCTCACGCCCCATGCCGTAGAGAAAATTCTACATCATTTTTTTTTTACTATTTTTTTTTATTATTTTTTTTTTTGGGAGTTAAAAAAACGCGTGTCTGGACCTTTTCAAATATTTATACGCCACGCGAACGACTCTGAGGCGAGGTTTCTCTCCCTCGTGTGTTACGGAGATATATGAGTAACGGATGAATTTCCGTTGCTCCAATCGCCGTATGTCGTTGGCGAGGGAAATTGCAAGGACTTGCGGTACAATAGGCAATTTTACGCTGTGGTCACATTTTTTTTTTATCGAGGTACAAGGTCTTTGCCCGGATGGAAAGAATGCGCAAATATTTTTGTCCTATATTAAATATACTTTTCATTAAAAAATTAGGTATATAAGCCACATTGTGAAATTTATCTACTGCTAAAAGATTAACAATAGGCTTGTGGTATAATATGCAATTTTACGCTGTGGTCGATTTTTTTAAAAATCAAAGTTCAATGTTGGGTCTTTGCTCGGATGGAAAAAAAGAGTAAATATTTTTGCCGTATATTAAATATACTTTTTATGAAAAAATGGGTATATAAGTCATATTGTGAAATGTATCTACTGCTTAAAGAGTATAGGGTGCATCTCATGGGTTAAAGAATACGGGCTACGCCCTTTTGTTTCTTGACGCCTATATTCGTGCACACAGTAAAAAAATTTCCTAATTTTTACAACTTGTATTGCCCATAAAAGTCCACAATTTTTTATTGATTTTTAGTTTTACAAACAGAAGTACAATCTGAAATTGTCAATGACAAATAAGTGACAAACGATTTTGTCTCTGATTTAACAAAATTATTTTTTACTGTGTGTATATAAAAAATATATATATATCATTGCCCACACGAGCACGATGCAATTCATGTACTGAATATTTAATTGCACAAAAAAAAATGTATTCATAACATTTCTTCAAAACGATATATTTTCACCATTTTACCCATTCCCAAGTAAAAAAAGAATGACACGTTTAAGTTCACTAAAAAAAAAAGAAAAAAAGCTCTCCGACCTCCACCGACTCATTCATTTTTCCCCGATCGAGAAAAACGAAACGCGCGATATGATATTTTTTTTCCAACCGGCGGCGCTGCCCGTGCTCCGGCGTGTCTGCGAGGAGAGGAACGACACAGGTTCCGAGGGGGTTGAAACGTGAGCGAACGTTGGAATAGAATCTTCCACCCCCTCGTTCCGTCTTCCGCGTCGGAGTCGCCGGCGTCGGATAGAATCTGGCCGGGGGTGCGCGGGTGCGACGGGAACTGCGAGGGGAAGGAAGCCAGAAACGAACGGATGCGAAAGGAGAACGGCGAAGCGAAAACGGAAGGGCGGCGACGGCGGCTCCGTCGACGTTCTAGAGAGCGCGGTGCGGCGGGCGGGGGGGGGGGGGCGGAATGGAGGACGTCGGGAGCGGCGGCGGCGATGGAACCGGAACCGGAACTCGGGAGCGCAGGAACGCCGAGCGACTCCGGGACGACTCGAGCAGCGAGTACGGCGGCGAAAGCTCCAGTGGCAAAACGGGCTACGACGCGGCCCCGATATGGCGGAAGCGTCGCGTTTGCCGGAAGTCGCCAAGGAAATGAAACGCCTCCCAACCCGGCGAAACGGGAAGGGCGCGCGTTTCAGGGTTCTCCTTTATACCCGATATATACAGAGTGGGATGGCTCTTACTCGTCGGCGAGTACCTCGTCTCATCGGGCGATTTTCGCATCGCCGCTCTTTCCCTCGAAACCGGAACGAAATTCCGCCCCCCCCCCCCCCGCGAGGAAGAGACCCTCGCGGAAACGTCGGAAGCTCGGCGGGCTTTGGCGAACTCGCGGTTTGGTATAGATTTTTTCTTTTTTTCTTTTTTTTTTTTGGATTTCTAATCGGACGTCGCTCGCACTGGTTCGGGGGTTGATGAGCCTTTGTTGAGATGGGGGAAAATCGGCGCTTTCCGGGTTTTTATTATTTTTCGGTTAAAGGGATGTTGTAGCTATTTTTGAAAAAAAAATTTCAAAAAATGCATTTTCGTCAAAAAAATGGTGGGGGTGCCATCACTACCGCTATATTCTCGAAATTTCGGCTTTCATCGCATATAGAAGTGGATTTCGAAAATCCGAAATCACTCCTATACGCTACATTCTCGAAATATCGGCTTTCGTAGCATATAGAAGTGAATTTCGAAAATCCGAAATCCTATATAGCACGGGAGTAAAATCGGAAAATCCTAAATGACTTCCATATGCTGTATTTCCGAAATTTCGGCATTTATAGCGTATCGGGGTGGAATTTGAAAATCCTAAATCCCATATAACACACAGGTGGCGAATTTGATATTCGAATCGGAAGTAAGATTCGGTTCCTTAAGAATATGCTATCCGGCGATCGCGATTATTGAATCTATTATTATTATTATTATTATTATTGTATTGAGACGAAGCCGTTTTCTAACCGAGCTGCCACGTTATGATATTTGAAAATATTTAAATAACCGAGCGAATGCAATTTCATTGGATTGCTTCACTGCAGCATTTGTCATAATCTATTGTCAACATTAAATAACATAAATAAGCGATCACTAGTAATAATAATAATAATAATAAATCATATTAGATATCTTGCGAATATAACATTATAAGTGCATTAAGAGGATCGCTGAGTTGCGAACGTGAGTCGTATCTTTAATATACTTCACACATCGAACCCTCTCTCCCCCCGCCACAAAAAATTAACGAAATTCCGATTTATTTTTCTCACACGCATACTGAGTATTCTCGGAAAAATATTAGAGGTAAAAAAAAGTGCGAATGGACGTCGTAAAATGTTCGTTGGTACGATTGATTAACGCTTTGAAAAATTGTAAATACCATACCGAATGGGCTAAAAAAAATGTCTGCGAAATAAAGTCTCGACGAAGTCGATACTGACTAAGGCGAACGGCCCCATTACTGACCACCTAAGCTCCGCATAGCATCGAAAATGAAAGAAGATTGTTAAAAATAGTGGAGGTATTTAAATAACTGGCATTACAAAAAAGTTTAGTCTTTTCTATCGTAGATAATATGATTATCAGACAGTAATTGCTCCACGCTCAATAATTGGGCCTTTCACCTTATCGGTATATTTTATTTCACCGAGATAAGTCAAACAAAAATGTAATTTATTTTCAACAATAAATTTTATTTTATTTCCTTTTTAACTTGTAACTATTTTACAATTACATTAATAGTTTTAACAGTTAAATTATATATTAAGCTATTTAATTAGTTATTTTTGTTTTTAATACTATTTATTTTTTTATGTTATGTTATAGGAGTGAAACGTTGGATAATCCGGTCGAGACGCGAGAGAAGAAAAGGAACAAGTTGGCGGTGACCTGTTCGGTTCGTGATCGGCATCGAGGGACGTCGAGTCGGTTCGGTGAGTAATCAAATGATTCGTCGCCGAGCGCGACAGTATAGTTAGGTAATCCTTCGCGCCTGCATTCGTTGCCCCGAGCCTCGCTTCCCCGATCGCTGTCACCGTCGACTGGTAAACCGCAGTCTGTCGGTCGCCGGAAACGTTAGTCGTCCTCCCGTGCGTTGCGTTCCTTCGCGTCGTTTCTTTGTTTCTCGGTCTTTCGCGCGACCGCGCGCATGCGCGCGCCTCTTCCGATGACTCGGACTACGAGCGGCGAGCCGAAGATTCGTCATCTTCCGGCCCGATCTTTGTACCCGCTCTCTCGCTGCTTTATAATTTCACGTTTAATACGCGATATTCAGAAGCGCGTTACGCGACTCTTACTACCTTTCGTGATCTCACCGTTTCGAGAAATTCTTATCGGAAGTGTCGGTTTCGGGTTTGCCGGAGAAACTATTTTTGCAACTTTACGGCATGGCTGACGATCCAGATGTGGATAGATGACTACAATTTTGAGTCTGATCAATCTCGCGGAATTACGGATTTTTTTTTTTTTTTTTTTTAATAAAAATTTTGATTCCCAAAACAAATTTTGTTACTACTTTTTTTCACATTCGTCATCTTCCGGCCCGATCTTTGCACCCGCTCTTGCTGCTTTATAATTTCACGTTTAATAGGTGATATTCAGAAGCGCGTTACGCGACACTTACTACCTTTCGTGATTTCACCGTTTCCAGAAATTCTTATCGGAAGTTTCGGTTTCGGGTTTCCCGGAGAAACGATTTTTACGACATTCCGGCACGGGTGTCAATCCAGATGTGGAAAGCTGACTTAAATTTGAAGTCTGATCAATCTAACGGAATTCCGGCAAGTCGGGAATTTTTTTATAGAAAACAAATTATCAAAATTAAAAAGTTAAAATTTACAAAACAAACTTTGTTATCACATATTTTTTCACTGTCGTCCCTTTGAGCTATGGAGAAAAAGCAGAATTCTATTTTTGTACAAAATTTCAGACATTTTCTTGAATTAATTAAATTGACTTTACAACGTTCATTTTTTTTTCTCAGTTTATCATGAAACTTAAAAAACTTGTTTTCTCTAGAATCGATTCCATCTATAGGGCAGTGAAGTTTGTAGAACGTTTCTCGGCTCCGCTGGCATTTAGGTCCGTCTCGGAGCCACCACCACGACATTTGTACATACAACACCGTGACGAATCGTCGTCCCGGTAAACGTTGCGAAACTTCTGTTCGGACCTCCGTCGCGTTTATGAACTCTCAACTACATGCACGCGTACACTCTCCATCGCCTCGGCGTGTTTCGCGCGCGGAATGCTTCGTTTCCTATTGCGAGCACGCTTCCGTCCGCAACATGGTACTCTATCAACTCTTTATACACCTCCTGCTTTGCCGCGAGAATCCTAACGAGCAGATCCGCGATTTCGAAAACGGAAGAGTAAAAAAAAAAAAGAAACTATCACCAGGAAATCTTCGTTGCGAATGTCTGACCCATATCGCTAATGACCAATCTCAACTTTTTTTTTATAAAAAAAAATGCTAACTATATATCTATTATATTATTATTATTATTATTATTATTATTATTATATTATAATGAAAAAATGTTTACCGGATACACCCAGAAAAATAATTTATTTGACGAGCACCGTTTATTTGGTTTAAGTAAAATATTTATTTGATTTAAATAAACATTTATTCCATATAAGTAACTATTTACTTAATGTAAATAACTATTTATTTACATCAAATAAATATTTTACTTAAACCAAATAAACGGTGGCCGTGAAATAATTTTTTTTCTGGGTGTATCTAGTAAACATTTTTTCATGATAATATAATAATATAATCTTTTTTATATAATAATAATAATAATAATAATATAATAGATATATAGTTAGCATTTTTTTAATTAAAAAAAATTGAGATTCTCATTAGCGATATGTTAAATATGATTAATATATATATTAATCATACTTGCTTTTACCCCGGATTCGCTATAATTTTGCTCTACATATAATATTCTTAAATCTTAAATGCGCTGCGTAAACTATATACTAACTATTCTGTACTCAAAACTTTCTTAGCCTCGCCATATGTGTCGCTTATCTCTATCGTTTGGTCCTTATTAGATTCGTCCCAGAACACAATAAACCATCTATTCATCTAACTATAATTATTATATATGGTCAGTCGGATTGATATGGCTATGATTTTTCAGAGGAGGTTTAACGTTCAAAAAGCTTTCAAATTTTGGTCGTAACGAACTCTAAAAACAGCGAACTGCAGTAATTCATTCAGAACTTTCGATATCTTCGATGCGTGATTTAATTCCAGCCGTAGAAATAAATACTTGCGATCGGCCGTAACACCCGATTATTTTTCGTTGCGAGTCAGTCGCGATAGTATCGGTCGTCCGTCATCGACTATGCTGTATCGACTCCAACTGTGTTGTATAATCGAACGAGCGAATAATGTCTTCTGGACACGGGGTGAATGCGAAAATTCATTCACCCGGAGGGTCTGCGTCGGCTACGGTCGATTCTGGTACATCTATGCCGAGGTTGCACGCAGGCACGCTCCGGGTTATCCTATCGAATTACGAATGATAATAAACTCGCCCCCCTGTCGCCTTAATCACCGGTCTTCGCGTTCGAGACTCTCTCACGCTGTTACAGAAACTTAAACGTTATTTATCATGCCATTGCACTCGGTTATAAAATGGCCTACGCACGAGGCACGGCGCAACTGAAGTCCTGCACCGAGTTGGCAATTACGATCGATTACAATTTCCATGCGCCCTCCGCGTCGCGTTTACCTGTGCGCGGAAGATCGACGGAGTGAAGCGGGAGGCTTGGGATTTTTCCTTAATATTTTAATATTTTAATATTTTAATATTTTAATATTTTAATATATTTTAATATTTTAATATTTTAATATTTTAATATTTTAATATTTTAATATTTTAATATTTTAATATTTTAATATTTTAATATTTTAATATTTTAATATGCATGTGCATGTGCATGAATATCGTTACAAACGATTATTGTTACATAAGTCACGAGTGGCGAGGGCAACCGCAGACCTTTTGTCGCCATCGTTGAGAGTAAGCCGCAAATTCGGGACGAGGTCGTTGTCAGCAGCACGGCAAGGCTCGTCCGAGATTTCATGACCGCTCGGGGCCAAGATTCGAGTAATAATGTCTCACGCCAGATACATTTTTTTTATAATCGGCGACAACAGCTTACGGTTTGTTATGCAAAATCGGTCTGATGGAAGAAGAGACGATCAACCGAAAAATAATTCACTCCAAGGGGCCACAGATTTGCTAGTATCGAAATGTTTTGACACTCAGCGCCAGACCTACAATTATTAATACCGACATTTATTAAGTATTTATAAGAGGATATGGTTTTCAAGAAAACAATTTTTTTTTATTTAAAAATTAATTTCCATCGTTGACGATATTAAGATATTAAATTGTCGTTTTCCATTCGGAGCCCACAAATTTTTCGAACTACAGAAAAATTTGCACGACTCAGAATTCAGTCGCCGACGCTATATTTAACCCTTTCAGTGAGGCAGCAGTTTGCAAACCAGCGATCTTCAAAACGTTAGAACAGTTATAAAAGTTTACAAAAAAATCAGAAAAAATGCACAGACCGAACTGTATTTTCTTCGACGGGCCTGAAAAAAATTGATTGAAGAAATTCATATCGTTCAAAAAAAAAGCAGCGTGTTTGTAAAGCCGCCCAGCGACGCCCGAAAGGTAATTCCTTTGACTATTTCCGCCTCGTCAGGTCGAGCCGAATGGCCAAAGAATTATTTCATCCGCGTGCGTAAAGCACCGCCCCTCGACGACATCTCGCAGTCTCGAAGCCCGTGGGCTTTTCCCACGGGAGTTATTCGGGAAGCGTGAAAATGTCTCGTTCGATCGATGCGTTTACCGTGAATCGATTTATTCCACGTCAATTTCGTGCCCGCGGTAACGCCCGGAGGTGCAGTCCCTCGATCGGCTCTGTCGTCCGGTTCTCTCACCCGCTTTATCCCCCGTCTTTGGTTGTATCTCTTCAGACTTCTCGCGCGTCTCTCGTTCGCCTGGCACGGCAGTGCGTGCGTGGAATACCCGTGGCAGTGATTAGACGTCGGTAGAGACATTCCTGACCGACGGTGCTGCCAGTGGTGTCCAGAAGGTGACAGAGAACACCGAGGCGAAATACACCTCTGTTCGCACGGAAGCTAGCAACGTTACTCCAACGAAATTTATCGAAAGTTACCATTTTAGTTGCTTTTCTACCAAAACTAACGTCATGTCCCAGGTCCCAGAACACAGAACCCAGAACCCAGAACCCATGTCCCAGGTCCCAGAACACAGAACCCAGAACCCAGAACCCAGAACGCAGAACCCATGTCCCAGGCCCCAGGTCTCAGATCCCAGGTCCCAAATCCCAGATGCCAGGACCCAGGCCCCAGATCTCATACCCCAGGTACCAGAACCCAGGTCCCAGGTCCCAGAACCCCGAACCCATTTCCCAGGTCCCAAGTCTCAGATCCCAGAGACCAGGCTACAGATCCCAAGGCCCCTGAACCCAGAACCCATGCCCCAGGCCCCAGGTCTCAGATCCTAGGTCCCAGATTCCAGACACCAGACCTCAGGTCCCAGGTCCCAGAAACCAGAAACCAGAACCCAGAACCCGGAACCCAGATCTCAGATCCCAGGTCCCACGTAATTATCGCCCCACCATGAAGACTACCGTTCGCGAGAGGTGACGGCTGTGAATGTTTTCGTTGGAGCAACGTTGCTAACTTCCGTGCCACTGTTGGTCATGGTTATGGCTGTGTGTGAGTTTAAATGTACATTGAGCGCGTATTGACGCGGCTAGTACGCCATTTAGTATCGTAAATACCAGTACTCTCGCTACTTTGGTATACGAATACAGTTTCCAGTACCGAGTTTCCATGTCGCTGCCTCGCACCTCAAGAACCGTACACATTTTTGTTAAACTATCTGGCCGCACCCAGCCGAAGTAGACGCCGCGAACGTAGCACCGAACCCATTATAGTTCGTAAACATCGAATATGGATTCATAACTAAAAAGCCTCACTCGAGTGCCAGGCAACAGATCTCGGAAAATTGCCAGCTGATGTATTTTCCGGGCGCATAAATTCGTGGCAAAGAGCGCGGAAAAGGAAACGCTGCTAAGTATAGCAATCGGGAAACTGTTCGACAAACGAAAAGTTTTTGTTTTTTTTTACTCGATCCACTAAAAGCCCGGAACTATTTTGAGCGTCGCGCCTTCGAATTTCGCAACGAATATAAATAGTTGATTATTATAGGACGAAACACAATTACGTTGGAAATAAAATATTTTACGTTTATACGGACGATTGAAACGTGCGAAAAATGTAATTGCCCTTAAGTTTCTAACGATTTTGCCACAATACTTTCAATTCCATTTTTCAACGAAATTCCAAATTAATTTAAGAAATCTAAATCTCGAAAGTATCCCAAATTGTACGATTTTCGAAAAATCTGAATCTTGAAAATACCCCAAAATGAGATTTTCGAAAAATCTCTATTCTCAAAAATTGCAACAGCAATTTTTTCTCATCTACCGAACAGGAATTTTAATACCAATTTTCCAAATGAGCAAAAAGTATTTCTCTTAAAAAAAAGAAAAAACGTTGATCAGCAATTAGATATCTTTCATCTCGTCCCACGATCGCACCCGTCCAACCCGTTTCCCCCCATAAAATCTGAAGCGCGCACATTTATTCGGTAAGCGCAAGTGGCTTCCCCGAGCGGCCGTTGCGCGCCCAGTGGTGGTGTCTCCTCCTATCATACATTCACCTCTGGGCAAACATTAATTCGCCTCCGCGCATTACGTATATAGCGTGGAGATCCCTGCTGGCTCGTCATATCTTTCTCTGTATAGTCTGCAATTTCCGAGATGAAACCTCCGCACCATCCAGCGTACATGCACAACCGCAATCACCTATATATAAACATACATACCTATAGTGGAGAGCGGGGCAAAATGGCACAGCGGGGCAAAACGCAATTTTCCAATAACTTTCCAAAGGAGACAAAGCGCAATTTTCCAATAACTTTCGGACGGTGGCGATGGGGTCCGAAATTGCACTGAGAAAAAGAATAGCATGTAGGAAATAATATCCTTTATTTCACTCGGTGCGTAAAATGCGGTTTTACGCACGCTCCGCGTGCGTACATTTTCACACCTTGTGCAATAAAATTTCGTACGATACTCGTGCGATACACGTTTTCTTAACTCGTGTGATTGCAACACTCGCCTTCGGCTCGTGCTGCAAACTCACACTCATCAGAAAAAATTTTATCGCACTAGTATTGTAATGTACTATTTTCTCGGTGTCATTTTTGTATAACAGTGTAATATTGTACATAACCAATCATTTCCAGCGGAAACATTTGTATAGATAGTTTCAGATGGTATGTATTCGATTAGTTAAATTCCAATTATGGTTGCAGCCATGATTTTTTCTCATTGTCATAACTATAAAATGTAGACCTTCCCCTTGAGAACTATTTTTTATGCTATAAAGTCAGTATTGTTGTTTTTACTATGTAATTTTGTCTCAGTATATTGAAAAAATGATTTCTGTCCTCAACGTCCATTTTGCCCCGCACTCCCTTTTATATATACATATATACACACACACACATGTATATATATATATATATATATATATGTAGTGAAAGAAATCAA
>JAPYZC010004948.1:0-12188 GCA_030522665.1 Ichneumoninae sp. A BG-2022a | reverse complement strand
TTAATGGTGTTATTTTCTTAGACATCAACACAATTCCGTGTTACCTGATAACATTTCTAAGAAGTGGTGCATTTAACCACGACTTTAAGTTTCAAATATGGATTTAACGGTGTCAAACGCTCACTGAACGGTGTCTTCAACCTCTAAACGGTATTTTTAATGGACCAGCGTCGTTCATGGTTCGGTGTTACTATACACCGTTACAATGTTAGAATGTACATTCTGAAAGTACTACTGATTTTACACCGCATGTTTTACACCATATTTTAACGCTGCTTTTAACACCAAAGTAATGGACCTATATGGACCACATGGCGGTATTAAAGCGGTGTTAAATTTAATACTGTTTTTTTTTACAGTGCAAGACACGCGCGATCGGAACCTCGAACACGAGAACATCTCGTTAAATCCCGTAGATTCGTGCACTGTTGACCAGAACCGTCCTTCTATTGCCACGTCCCCGGAACGAAAGAGACCGATTGCTCTACATTCGTTAGCACGCAAATTCGTCTCCCTTCCATCTCGCTCCATATCTCGGGGTTTTGACAAAGTATGTCGCTGCTCCCGGGAGCACCGAAGAGCGCGACAATATAGACGTATTTTCCTCGTACATGCCAATCGTTGGAGATCGACGGAATAAGTGTCTAAATCGAGTTGGAGATACGAGGGAAAGCCACAACCTAGGCACAGATGTGCTCGAAATTCGGGCTTGTAAAAGCAAGGGAGTTAATGTTGCCGTAGAATTGTTGACATCGAATTTGTCCCACCGGGAGATTGGGTAATGCCGCGGAAGTGGCACTCATTCGAAATCGATGGAATAATTCTCTACATCGAGTGGGAGGCACGAGCGAAAGCCATAATCTGGGCACATATTTGCTCGAGATTCAGTCTTGTAAAGCTCGAGAGTCAATGTTGCCGTACAATTGTTGACATCGAATTTGCCCCACCGGGAGATTACGTGATCCTGCGAAAGTGGCAATTGTTGAAAATAAACAGAATAAGTCTTCGAATCGACTGAGAGATACAAGCGAAAGCCGCAGCCTTGGCCCAGATAGACTCGAGATTGAAGCTTGTAAAGCAACAGAGACATTGTAACGGTACATGTACTGACATCGAATTCGTCCATCCGGGAGATTAGGCGTTCCTGCGTAAGTGGCAGTCATTGGAAATCGACGGAATAAGTCTCTAAATCAAGTGGAAGACACGAGAGAAAACCATAATCTGGGTACATGCTCGAGATTCAGGCTTGTAAAGCAAGAGAGTCAATGTTGCCGTACAATTATTGGCATCGAATTCGTCCCACCGGGAGATTAGGTAATGCCGCGGAAGTGGCAATCATTGGAAATCGACGGAATAATCCGTCGATTATTCCGTCGACGTCCAACTCCCACTCTAAATCGAGTGGGAGGCACGAGCGAAAGCCATAATCTGGGCACATATTTGCTCGAGATTCAGTCTTGTAAAGCAAGAGAGTCAAAGTTGCCGTACAATTGTTGACACTGAATTTGTCCCACTGGGAAATTAGATGATCCTACGGAAGTGGCAATTGTTGGAAATAAACGGAATAAGTCTTCGAATCGAGTGAGAGATACAAGCGAAAGCCACAGCCTTGGCACAGATGTGCTCGAGATTAAAGCGAGTCAATGTTATCATACAATTATTGACATCGAATTCGTCCCACCGGGAGATTAGTTAATCCTGCGGAAGTGGCAATCGTTGGAAATCGATGGTATAAGTCTCTAAATCGAATGGGAGACACGAGCGAAAGCTATAATCTGGGCACATATTTGATCGAGATTGAAGCTTGTGAAGGAAGAGAGATATTGTAACGGTACAAGTATTGACATCGAATTCGTCCAACCGGGACATTAGGCGTTCCTGCGCAAGTGGTAATCGTTGGAAATCGACGGAATAAGTCTCTAAATCCAGTGATCGACACGACCGAAAGCCATAACCTTGGCACAGATTTGCTCGAGACTCAAGCTTGTAAAGTAAGAGAGTCAATGTTGGCCTACAATTGTTGACATCGAATTTGTCCCACCGAGAGATTAGCTGATCCTGCGGAAGTGGCAATTGTTGAAAATAAACGGAATAAGTCTTCGAATCGACTGAGAGATACAAGCGAAAGCCGCAGCCTTGGCACAGATGTGCTCGAGATTAAAGCGAGTCAATGTTATCGTACAATTATTGACATCGAATTCGTCCCACGGGGAGATTAGGTAATCCTGCGGAAGTGGCAATCGTTGGAAATCGACGGAATAAGTCTCTAAATCCAGTGATCGACACGACCGAAAGCACAGATTTGCTCGAGACTCAAGCTTGTAAAGCAAGAGAGTCAATGTTGGCCTACAATTGTTGACATCGATTTTGTCCCACCGTGAGATTAGGAGATTCTGCGGAAGTGGCAATCGTTGGAAATCGACCGAATAAGTCTCTAAATCGGGTGAGAGACACGAGCGAAACCCATAACCATCGAGAGGAGAAAAGGAGTTTCTACTTCCGAAGACCGCTGATAAAAGTTTCGCCGTCGAAACTTTATAGGACGTACGTCGCCTTCTCGGACTGGATCAAAGACACTTAAAGAACACCGCGTTCCTGGCCCGCAGGAGAGAGGAAAGAAACGTGCCCAGGTACTTACACTTTATAGCTTACACGAAATACCCTTCCGCAGTGTATAGTTCTCCTCACGGTTCGTCGCACCTTCTCGTTCACCTATCTTACAATGTCCTCAATCACGTATTTTATTACAGATTTTAACAGTTCTGCCTCCTTCGGTTCTTACTCAGCTCCCAGCTTTTTTCTTCAGTCTCGTCCGCAGTTCCTTCGCCACGGTCTTCAACCTCGGACTGGCGCGAGAAAACCCTTAATTGGGCTTGAACAATTTTTCCGATCGAACACACAACAAAAAATAGAAAAACAAAACTGTCTTCGCCTTGTCAAAGTCCAATACCGATAGCCGATCATCGTTATAACTACGACACGCCGGAACGGAATGCTTCGTCCAACAACGAAACGAGGACTCCGTCGATCCGAGGATCCTTAAAACTTTTTTCCCTGACAGTTCTTCCGCGATGTAACAATGAAAGCTCGCACTCTCGATCTGAGCGTCACAGCGGGTATGTTGGGCCGGTAAAGTACACACCCTATCTACACGACCGTTCCGGGGAAATTCCCGAAGTCTGCACTCGACGCGATTTCTTCGGGGTGTAAACTTTAACTCTCGTTATATACAAACGTACATACAAGGCTCTATTTGTATATGGGGCATTCCATACCGATTCGACCCACGTCGGACCCTCGACCTCTTCAATTCGGTTGGTAATTTTTAATATTTTTATTATATAGTTCTAACTCTAAAAATTACTCCAAACTTTTTTTTTTATTTGCATTGATTACAATTTTTCAAAGTGAATATATTTTTAGCTCGAATTAAAAATTCTGAAAAAATTCTAAAAAAATCCTGTGTCAGATATGATCATTTGTAAGCCTAAAACCAGAATGGTAAAACGTTTGCTTCTAGATGTTTCTTTAGCTTTGTTTTCTTTTTTTAAGTGAATATATTGTTAGCCCAAATTTAAAAATCTGAAAAAATTTTCAAAAATCATGTATCAGTTATGAAAATTTTGCAGCCTAAACCCAGAATCATAAACCGTTTGCTTCTAGATTTTTTTTGCTTTGCTTTCTTTTTTTAAGTGAATATATTGTTAGCCCAAATTTAAAAATCTGAATTTTTTTTCAAAAATCATGCATCAGTTATGAAAATTTTGCAGCCTAAAACTCAGAATCATAAAACGTTTGCTTCTAAATGTTTTCTGAGCTTTGCTTTCTTTTTTTAAGTGAACATATTGTTAGCCCAAATAAAAAAAAAAACTGAAAAAGTTCTCAACAATCCTGTATCAGGTATGAAAATTTTCAAGCTTAGAGCGAAAGTGGTATCGCATAAGCTTCTATTTTTGTTTAAATATAATTTTAAATCATTTTAAATAATCAAAAAAATTAATAAAATAATAAAAATATATATATAAATAATCAAAAAAATTATATAAAAAATTACCAACCGAATTGAAGAGGTGGAGGGTCCGTCGTAAGTCGAATCGGTATGGAATGTCCCATATAGAGTACCTATACCGCCTGCAGTATGACAAACTTATTGACTCCTAGGAGAGGCGGGAAAGTTGCCACGTAGTTGATCGCTCATACTTCGACGTCGCTGAAACGGCGACGGGCCTTGATGGTGGTGGTGACCGAGGAAAGCCAGCTTTTCTGGTTGGCGTAGTCGCGAGGGCGCGTTGTTGTAGTTAAATAAGTGATGGTTCCCGCTTGCCGGAGAGCTTTTCCAGTGCGTCAGATGTCACGCTTTCGCACGGTACGTTACCGGCGCGGGTGCAGTTTTATGCAGTCGACGCCGCTGCCGACACTATCGGAACACCGGTGGCTGGTGTCTCTCCGACGGGAAGAGATCTTATAGCCCGTGTGCCCGTCTCGCCCCCTCTGCCGGAAGGCGATCCACAGCGGGCTTCCATACATTATTCAGCGCGGATCATGACTGATACCCGGGACGTGAGCGTCGTGAGCGTCGTGCAACCCTTCCCGTCACCCTCCGACGTCCCTACTCGCTGTAACAGAGACGAGAACAGCATCAGGTCGCAAAGCATGATGACGCTTCGCTTTGCTGCCCCGCCAGGTTCGGCCGGGGAATAAAATGGCGCGGATAAAAGTTTACTGGCACTCATTTGTCCGATTCCACTTTGGGATTCAGGGAGCTTGAAGCGATCTGGCCTAAGTCTCGCCGCGCAGATCACTCGCGAGTGACGTGGATGTTGCTGATACACTGACAAAAAAATTCGCTTGCGGGCTGCCGAAGGAAAATTTTTTTGTTTCGATTCTACTTTCAATTCTTACAATTCCATGTGATATTGAAGCAATGACGGCAAGACTGTCAAGGGAATAAAATGGCGCGTATAAACAAATTTATTTGACGGCCACCGTTTATTAAGATTAAGAAAAATACTTATTTGATTTAAATAAATATTTCTTTAAATCAATTAAATATTTTCCTTAATCTTAATAAACGGTGGCCGTCAAATAAATTTTTTTCTGGATGTGGGATTCCGGGAGCTTGAAGCGAACGGACCTAAGTCCCGCCGCGCAGATCACTCGCGAGTGACGTTGATGTTGCTGATACACTGACAAAAAAATTCGCTTGCGGGCTGCCGAAGGAACATTTTTTTGTTTCGATTCTACTTTCAATTCTTACAATTCCATGTGATATTGAAACATCGACGGCAAGACTGTGAAGGTGACATGTCATCGTTTCAATCCAGTATGAAATTGTACGAATTGAAAATAGAATTGAAACTTTTTCTTTAGCAGCCCGCAAGCAATTTTCCTTGAATCAATGATAGGGTAAAAGTGGGGAATATGGCCCGGCCCATCATGGATTTACGTGTTAATCGAGGTGGGCCATATTCTCATCGATATTGTTGCAGCAGGTAGTCTAGAAGTAAGTTTAGTCAATGAGCTGCCAACCAATGTGTCAGGTCAGCCATGAGCATGTGCAGTCGACGCGCGCTCCAATAACCACTCACACTCCAACATCCTCACTCGCACGCCCTCACTCATCCGCGTTCTCGCCCATCTAATCAATCACACTCTAACATTCTCACTGGCGCACTCTCACTCATCCGCGTTCTCGCTCATCTAATCACTTACACTCTAACGTTCTCACTCGCCCTCACTCTAATCTCTGTAAAGACTGTAAATAATTGTCTTACACTGTAAAAAAATTGTAAATTTAATGTACAATTGTGATGAAAGATTGTTATACTCTTTCGCGAAATGAAAATAAATTAAACAAAAATTGAAATAAAATAATGGCAATGTTTTTAATACACCAAATATTAATTTTTCGTCACAATTGTACAAGACCTGTACTATATCTGTTTTTGTATAAAATCTTCCATTCCGGTGCAGTAAATTCCATACGATTTTTTTTTTCGGTGTATTTATCTCATGCAGTCCCACTTTTCCATCCGTAAACAAAAGCATTTCCTTTCTCTCTAAATCGTAAAAGTACCATTATCTCACACACACACACACACACACACACTACTAAGAAGCGATTTTTTATCCTTCTCTACCACACTTATCTATCTCATACAGTCCCACTTTTCCATCCTTAAACAAAGCGTTTTCTATCTCCCTCTGCCACTCCTGAGATCCAAGCTTCTGTCCTTCCTCGCACACTTAAGCTATCTATTTTCCCCTAATATATTTTATAACCTTTCTAGCATTAGTAACATAGGGGTAAGACCATGGCCCTTATATACCAATATAAGGGCCACGATTTCCGAATGAAAATCATTCATTTAGGATAAAAGTGGTGAATATGGCCCACCTCGATTAACACGTAAATCAATGATATATGGACCGGGCCATATTCCCCACTTTTACCCTACCATCGAACCTGATGCATCACCCACATCTATACAGAGCGCGGAACGCTCTGCTATGAAAAACCTCTAGCCCTGCCAGGCAGAGTCCAACGGTTTAGGTTAAAAAACGAACAAGTCGGATCAATCTTGTAAAATCATTCATACTAACGAATAACCTTCCTCCAATGTATATATGGGGGAAACTGGGTCAAAATGGGGACATTAAATGTCATATCGACGTGGGGCAAAATATGGGGTAATAATAAAGCTAACAAAAGTGGCCGCAAGTCTTATCGAAGACTACCCTGTTTTGCCCCAGATGGTTTTTTTTTGTTAATATCCTTTCAAAACCGGTGCCAATACAATTTTGGTGTGAGAAACAATGGATGTATGCTTTCGGTATCGTTGTACCAGGTTTTGTTGCTTAGCGTCTCCGTTTTGACCCGGTCTACCCTATAGGGGAGAGCGGGGCAAAATGGGGCAAGGGGGCAAAACGGGGTTTTTGGGCAAAACTAAATTTTCCAATCATTTTTGGGTCGGACAAGGTGGCAAAACTGGGCAAAAAGCCTGATGTATCCGATAGGGCGAATTCGGGCATCCAAAAATTATTGGAAAATGACGTTTTGCCCAAAACCCCGTTTTGCCTCGCTCTACCCTATACATATATATTCGTGTGCGTACTTTACAACAAACCACTGGGTTTGTTTTGCTACGCTGGCCAACACCGGCCCAATACTGGGTTTGTTTTGCTACGCTGGCCAACACCGGCCCAATACTGGCACTGTTTGTCGCTCACACTAGGGCAACTTTGGCTGCATCAAAAGGCAGAATGAAATTGAGTTGAGATGCTGGGATGAAGATTTTTTTCCTCGCACTTGTTTACGATTCTAGTTTTATGTCCGATAAATGTAGTAGATAGGAGATGAGAATTCGGAAATCAGATTGTTTCTTGATATCTGTGCGCGTCACGTCGCCGACGCGATCGTTCGACGGATTATCGAACATCTGGCAGTTCAGTTACGTTACACACCGTGATATACACAGGGAAGCAGACACATCCCATCGGGACCGTATACTCGTCGTGTATGCACGACACTCTCGACGGCACCGCCGTTCTTCGACAGCTTCGCCAATTCCAATTTCGAAACGCCGCACAGAAATTATTGGACATGTGTGGTTTCGGGGTGTCGGCAGCCGCGAGTAGTGTACCTATAGGTTACAAGTGCGAAACGCTTGCACTCTCATTGATGTCCGTAACTCGCAGCGGCATCGATTCGAAGTTGTTTCAATCGTTAAACATCCAACTTCGAAGAATCTTGGACTGGAAGTGACAAGTGCTTAAGTACTTGTACACGGAATGACGTCGACAGACTTCTGTGGGTTTTCGCCCCCTCGAATGTTCAATGCAACTTCCTACCGTACCGTTCAATGCTTTTCATGCCCAATCATGAAGTAAAAAAAATGGAGTAAAATCGGAATACAAAATTTCGTAAAAATAAATTCGTTACACATGTGAGAAACTCATTTGTTTAGGATTCAATATACAAACCTGTCCTTTCATTACCCGTGTCATTGACAATTTTAGTTTGGACCTTTGGTTGTAAATGTAGCGCCTAATTGTGCACTGAAAAAAATATCAATGATTCAAATAAAATCTGCTTGCGGCCCGCCGAAGAAAAAAAAAGTTTATTAATTTTGTAATTGTAATAAATTTGTTAAATAAGTGAGAAACTCATTTGTTCAGGATTCAATATACAAACCTGTCCTTTCATTTCCCGTGTCATTGACAATTTTAGTTTGGACTTTTGGTTGTAAATCTAGATCCTAATGGTACACTGAAAAAAAATATCAATGATTCAAGTAAAATCTGCTTGCTGGCTGCCAAAGCAAAAAAAAAAAATTATTTCAATTCTACATTAAATTCTTACAATTCTATAAAGGATTGAAACGATAAAATGTCACCCTAACAGTCTTGCCGTTGTTGTTTCAATATCATATGGAATTGTAAGATTGGGAAGTAGAATTGAAATAAAAAAATTATTTCTTTGGCAGCCCCAAGCGAATTTGTTGGAAAATTAACAAATATCAAATCGCGTTCGTTTATGCACAATAAAGTGTAAAAAGTACAACATTTTTTAACTGTCCATGCCTTACAAATTCAACGAAATGGTTGCAGATAAGAACGGGGCAAAATGGACCCATGTCCTCCATTTCGGTACGTTAAAACAAACCGAAACTCAACTTCGCAGCGACGCCGTTATAGGTACACTGCGTGTTGTACGTGTCTATGTGAAAGTTAAACTGGCAAATTCGCCAAGTGTTTCGCCTCTTATGACCGTCCAAGTGTGTTTAAAGCCTTCCGGGTCATCTGCCTTTCGCAACCGTGGGTGCGAGTGCCGGAACAGACCTCATTCTCCGAGTGGACGGTCCTTCATCCACTAGAAACTCCGTCATGGTAACCCGCCAACTTTTGCGTTTGTCCACGGGGACAAGGAGGCTAACGAGGTTTCCGTTTAAAGGAGGCTCGTCGAGTAGTCGAGGGCGCCAGCGTGCCATTCGAGAAGGGCTACGGCGGGAGGACGGCTGCGAGGGCTTTCGGTATACCTGTGACGTTCATTCCAGCATGATTGTTCGGTCCGTGTTGACTTTGCTTTCGGGCAGCTTCTTGCTACAAAGGCAACGCAGTCGCGAAGGCAAAATCGGCATTTCTGAGGATTACAGATTAGGTAGTAGCGGTAACAATAGGATAGTCCATATATAAGTTGTTTGCGTGTTAATCGGGGTGGGCCATATTGACCTCTTTTACGATAAAGACGGTTCACGCAGAAATGCTCGCATCGGCTGAGCGCTGAGGTGATGAGCGATGAATCGAATAACGCTGCAAAAAATGTGTTTTCGTCACTCGGTACGGAAATGGCCACTTTTCCGTTCGCTTCGCGTGCGTAAAACCGCAATTTTCGCACCTTGTGATGAAAAATTTCGTACACCCCTTGTGCGAAACACTTTTTCGCCCTCATATGTATAGTCGTGTGAAATCTTTCGGATCTAATTATATGTAAAATTGATTCGCCACGTGGTTGCCAAGACGACGATTAAATGAATTTTTTCTGGCACGTAACGATTTATTTCATTTGGATTTTTATGTATATATTTGTTTGTTTTTAAGGAAATTCCCGATACTCAGTTGAGTCGAATATTAGTCATTTGTTTCTTAACTTACAAACCTAAAAACCTTCGGGCGCCTCTCACTGCCGGTTTCTTCAACCAGTACCGAGCCCAAATCCAGAGCACTGGCTTCAACGTTATTTGCTTTCATCTCTAGCCCAACGCAATGTCCCGCGGGAGGACAATTACCAAGCTCCGTGGTATCTCGATGCCAGCATCAAGTTCAGTGGAAGGCGGATTCCCCGGCAGAGCAGTCAAACGCTCCGCTGGCTTCGAACGACCAAGATACCCGGCTGAATCTCGCGGCCCAACGTAATATTATGAAAAAAAAAAAAACAAAAAACAAAAAAACCCCGTTTGTCTCGTAATACTTCGCCTCAGTTTTGGAACAGTGTCGTGAACGCGGGTCGTCGCAGTGTGCGTGCGCAAGTTAAAACATCCGTGGGAGTTTTTGATTGTCGTGGGAGGGAAAAGGCTCCCGACCGAAAGCACGAAACGCTTTCACCAAAGCAGAACTAAAAGGACGGGAAGAAGTTGGTTCTCGAGTGGAGATTCCCAGGACGGCGAGGCGCTCGGCAGAGAGTTCTCCGGCCTGGTCATTGGAGGTAACAGTCGCTACGTGAGCGGCATCTTTGACAAAGGGACCGTCGCCCTCCGCTGTACATACTAAGGTATGTACAGACTCGCGGGGTAAAGAGACTTCGTACAGTTGTACGAAGTATATAGCACTCGGGCGGGGTTACAGTTTGCCATAGCAATTTGCAAAGTGTTCCGCAGCTCGGGACATACCTGGCTCGTTGGGGTCGTTGGAGGAACGTCGAGCGTATGGAGCCGTTGAGCCGGGAAGGACAATTACCTAATAAGTTTATGATGAGGCTGAGTGCACGTCAATATTGACGTGCGACACCAACCTCGCCAATGTCCGGGCGATGTGAATAGAGCCGCAACATGGGAACGGGCCGGACATTAACGGGCGGCAGGTTGCACCAAACTTCCCCTCGACAGGGCGAGGGGGGGGGGGGCAAAACGGTCGGAAAGTTAGTTAAGGGGCTGCTGGACCTTCCTGTTTTACCGGCGAAAATAGGCGATTTCTTAGTTTTCACTATTCATCGTTACTATGCGACGCGTATGTTTCAATCTTGGAGGACTGTATTATTGACATAAACGATTCGGCGTGCACTCGAATTTCGGTATGAATCTTCCGAAAAATAAAGAAAATCGAATATTATAAACTGTCGCGGAAACCAACATGGCCGATGCAGTGTTTACAGCATCTGTTCTGTTGGATATAAAAAATTCTAGATCTTGCATACGTCAAAAGGGTGTGGATGCCGATTCTGTGAAGTTCTCCGAATATTCCAAAACCGTCGGAAAGTTGTTCACTCAAAAGATAATCACGCATAGTGTAAACTGCGATAATTTAGTCCGTCGACTTGCGACGGATGATCAGAGCCGATGAACACGGCACGGATGTAGTGTAGAGCGCGATGCAGAGCCACCTGTACGTCAATTGTGACACTTTGTTCACGTATTTTCGCAAACTATAATATTCGGTTTTTTTAATTCCTGATAAGTTTTCAATAAAAATTCGACTGCACACCGAAGCGTTTATGTAAATATCATAATCCTACATGATTTGACGCATATGTGTAGCACATTAACAATGCTAAGTTGGAACTGAAAAATTGTTTAGATCCGTCGATAAGACAGGTAAAGCAAGTTTAAAAAACAACAAAAAACAGCGCCAGTAGCCCCTTAAGGGGTCTAATAAAATTAAAATTTTATATACCCTAATTAAAATTTTCAAAAAATCGATTTTTTTTTATATCGGTCAAAAAAATTCGTGAAAATAGCCTTTTGTTGCCGGCATCTAAGAAGGGTAGATCGCTAGGGTAGGGTAGATCGAATAAAAATATTCACCGTGTTATCTGAATGAAAGTTTTCTTCGTGAGGAAGAAAATATGGTCGAACGTCGAAGGTCACAGATTATTCTTTTAATCGGAATCTTGTTCCAGCGACTTTCATTGATCTGTGGAACAGCGTAAAATGTTGTTTCTATAGTGAGGGTCCGCAGATGCGCACAAACTCGTAAAGTTATTACCACCATTACGGTGGCAGACATAATGACATTGCCGATGTAATTTAATTTTATCGTCGCAGTGCCGATGAGAGATAAATTCACATGTAAATGAGTTAATAGGCAGTAAATGGTTTTACGAGCAATTTTACAGCTTTTGTAGGTACTTGCCGGTACATCGGGATCAAGCGCAGTAAATAGCAAAATTACCAAAAAGCATCTCGTTTACAAAATCAGAAGGATTGATCGGGTATCCGCAAACCCGAATATACCGTCGTTCATGTTTTGGTAGCAACTTTTCAGCAGCTGCCCCAAATCTCGATATAAAAAAATAATTACAGACGATCGAACACCAAAACTTTCAGATCTATTATTTCTTCACAGATTAAAAAATTATAAAAAATATATTTCAAACCTTGTCGCGCAACTTTAAGGAGGGAGTCTCGCTGCGCGCTGACTTCGCATAAGTTCGACAACAATAAGAGAAAATTGCAAGTACTTCTTGATGGTGT